>PVJN01007958.1:0-67201 GCA_004026805.1 Lasiurus borealis | reverse complement strand
CCCCCTTGTGCTATCCAGACTCTCTAGCCTGGAGCAGGGCTTGGTTTTTCCAATAACTCATCAGCAAGCTTTTGTCATGATTGAAGAAACAAAAGCCCGACAAGAAAACCACATTCTGAGGCCTTACAGGTTATTTATGAGAGACCCAAAGCACCTCAGCACCAAGAAGCCTGGGGGTGGCAGGGAGGCCTCTGGTTGGGGCTGGCATACTTTGGATCTGCCTGGCATTGGCCACCAATACTTCTGCCCAATACAGACATAACCTCCTTTCTCCTCCCACCTCCCCCAGCCAAAGCCAGCCGTGAGTCACTGCTGCTTTAGACACTTGATATAATTCCACCCACTCATCCAGCTCTTTCCATTATTTTTGTATTCATTCGTTGATTCTGTCATTCATTCAAACTTAATTGAGAGCCTACTATGTGCCAGGTACTAGCTGACATCAACATTTGTAAAGCATAGACATGAATCAAAAATTGTATGCTGGAACCAGCCCATACCAGCTCACAGGGCTGATTGGACACATCTCTTCTCAGCTTCACCTGCAGGGTTGTCACGTTCGCAGCATTAAGTCAGCCACAGCAGGATTATTATACCATGGATGTTAGCAAGTGGTACATATCAGGGCCTTCCCCGCAGAGAGCAGGTTGTTACATATTTACTAGCACACCACTGTAACAGGCCTTGGTGTCTGGGCCACATGCCTGGGCTGAAGGTTGAATGCCTGGAAAAAGCACAAAAGGAAGGCGACTGATCGATGTTTGTCTTCTCTCTCTCTCTCTCTCTCTCTCCCTCTCTCTCTTTCTTCCTCTCCTCTCTCTAAGCATGTCTTGGGTGAGGATAAAAAATAAGAATAGTAAATTCTTCCCAAGTGCTTATCTAGTGAGAAGCACTATTCTAAAGCCCTTATGTGTATTAACTCACTTAATCTCCGCCCTGTCCCTGTGAGGCTGGTTTTTAGCAGAGCCGAGTGCCGCATGCACCCAGTCACTGTTGGCTGTTATAGCTCCATCTTCAGCCCAGGGCTCCCTGAGGCTGCCCAGCTCCCTGCTTCAAATTTACAGCCTCATTCCTCTGCCTGCACTTCCTATCTCAGTGAAGGGTCACCAGTTCCCCATCACCGGACAGATTCCCCAGAGACTCTTGAGCTCTTCCTTTCCTCTTAAAATCCATATTCAAGTCCTGCAAATTCTACCTCTGCCTTGTCTCTTAGACCTATGCCCTCCATCACTTCTCACCTGGATTATGCAAAGGCCTCCCACAGATTCCTGGTCCCAGCCCACACACCCTACAACCTGTCCCCCTGCTGTGCCACAGATTTCGGAACTGCAAATCCACTGGAAATCACAGGCCTCAGAATCAAGCTCAGGCTCTTCAACTTAGCACACCACATGGCTCTGTGGGACCTGAGCCCTGCCTTTCTCCCCGGCACTGCCCACCCACTCACACTGCAATATGGCCACAAGTGATGCCAGCCAGTTCATTCTTCTGTCTCTGTGCATATGCAGTTTCCATGGTCCAGAGGACCCTCATGACAACTCAAGCAACACCTCTCCCCAGAAGTCTTCACAGATCTCCACTAGGGTTCCCCTCAAACACAGAGGCCGCCTGAGGGCAAATGGTGAAAAGCACAATCATGGTATTCAGATGGCTCTATGTCCACAATCTACTCATTAATTTCAGCTCCACCATTTTCTAGCTGTGTGATCTCGGGCAAGTTACTTAACCTCTCTGAGTCCACAAAGCCCTTCCCAGGAAGTTCTAATGATACTACTTACCACATAAAGTAGTTGTGAGAATTGAAATACAGCAGGAAAAGTGCTTAGCAGTGTCCGGCAGAATCCAAATGATCAATAAATGTTAGCTATTATCTAATAATACGATTCTGTCTTATTCATCTTTGTATCATTGTTGCCTAAAATAGGTCCAGCATGTGGCAGATACTCAATTAATGTCTGTTGAACTGAATCAAAGTGAAATAACCTGGAGCCACTTTCCATTTCAATCAGGGTGTCTAGCTGCAAGCAACAGAAACCATTCTGTCTGATTTATGCAGAAGAGGCATTTACAAAGGATTTTAGGTGGCCTGTGCCATCTCTGGGATGACTAGAGGACATGGGCTAGAGACCACATAGCCAGGAAGAGGGTCCAAATGACACACTAGATCTGCTGCAGTGGCTACCTTCTACCCTCAGGACTGGGCACAGACCTCGCAGCTTGCACTAATGGCACTTGGCACCAAACCAAATGCATAGATAGGGCCTAACATTTGCAGGGCCCAGGGGAAGAGTGCAAATAGAGGCCCATCTACAATGTATCAGAACATTTCAAAGTTATAAATCTGACAAGCTATTAAACATATTCAAGCCTGTTCCAGTTACTCTGGCTGCATAATAAGTTATGCCAATACTTGGTAATATAAAACAAGCATTTGTTATGCCCATAAGTCCTGCAGATCAGGAATTTAGATCCTGAATGGTTTGTCTCTGTCCCATAATGTCTGAGGCCTCTGCTGGAAGGTTCGAAGGCTGGAGACTGGAATCATTTGCAGGTTTGTTCACCCACATGTCTGGTAGTTGGGTGGGGCCTCAGTTCCTCTCCACCTGGGCCTTCCATGTTCTCTCCACATTGAGTAGTTTGGGCTTCTTCTCAGACTGGTGGAAGGGTTCCCAGGGCAAGTGGTCTGAGAAACAGACATTCAGAGAGCTGCATTGCCTTTATGAGCTGGCAACTGAAGTCAGGTGTTGTCACCTCTGCCACATTCTATTCGTCAAAGCAGTCACAAAGCCCTGCCCAGGCTCAAGGGGAGGAGAAATAGACTGCCTCTCGGTGGGGATGGTAAAGATCTGCTAGAGAAAGTGGGACAAGAAATGCTGCTGTGAGCATTTCTGGAAAATGCAAGCTTCCAAATATCCTCTCACCTTGACAAATATACCTTTCCCACAACAGGGAAGGTCAGGTTCAGATCTGGAACCCATCCACTCCCACTGCAATATGGCCACACCAGTTATGCCAAACACAGATGCATGGTGGTGCAGCCCTGTCCCATCCCCTCTCTCTCTTCCCTTCAGCCTCCCCTGCACTACCAGGGGCTCCTGTGCTCATGTTTGGACACACCCGCCCACAGGTCCGTGCTCTGTTCATGCTGCCCACAAACAAACAGCTCTTGCCTGGCAATAGGGCGCCCAACAGTAGCATGATCCACCCTCCAAAGACAGACCAGAGGAGAGGGCTGCACAGGCCCAGGAAGTGATCTGGGGCCATTTGGACAGGCAGTTAGGGGTCCTGGTACTGGCAGTCTGATGCAGGTGGGGCGGCTGTAGGTAGCATGTCCCTTGATCCTTCAGATTCCTGGCCCTAAGGGGAGAAATGTTGCTGGAGGAGAATAGGAGCAAGACACTCTAAAATGTAGGGACCCCCTCCCCCAGGTCTAAGGCTGGTGCTACCTAGAACCCTTGCCAGCACAGCCTCTGAAAGCTGGATGCCTGTGCTGCCACAGTCACTGACAGGGATTCCATGCCAGGTTTTTGCAGTTTTCCTGGGTACATCTGTGCAATAGAGTCTAATTACACACCTGCTGCAAGGGATCCTGGGAAAGTGAACTCAGCTTCTACTTAGGGAAGAGGTAGAGACAGAGGTATGAGGTCTCAAATAAAGGAAGACGGTTTACAGGCCCTAGGTAGCCCAGAAGAATGACAGGTGTCCCCTAGGGCGGCTGCCCAACATCAACATATACCCTTCTTCCATTCTTTAACTTACCCACCACGACCACCACCAAAATCTGCTTCCACCTAGAGTAACGTAAGTGTTCTTCACAAATAAAAGAAAACTTACCCTTTTGCCCAAAGAGGGGCAAACCCAAATTCACATCAGTAATTACACCAGGATACCTGGGATGCCCATTCTCTTTCTAACTCCATCATGTTTCAATCTTGATATTCTATAATCCATGCAACAAATTGCAAATATTACTTTTAAAAGCACCCATCTTATATAATAAAAGGCTAATATGCAAATCCACCAAAATGCAGAACGACCAGTTGCTACGATGTGCACTAACCACCAGGGGCAGACACTCAATGCAGGAGCTGCCCCCTGGTGGTCAGTGCACTCCCACAGAGGGAGCACCACCTCAGCCAGAAGCCCTGAGCCGAGTTTATGGCTGGCAAGTGCAGCAGCAGTGGCGGGAGCGCTAAGGATGTCCAACTGATGGCTTAGGCCCGTTCCCCGAAGAGAGCAGACCTAAACCATCAGTTGGACATCCTCTGAGAGCTCCCAGACTGTGAGAGACTGCAGGCTGGGCTAAGGGACCCCTCTGAGTGTACAAATTTTGTGCACCGGGGCCTTTAATATAAAAATCATAGGGAACAAGGATGGGAAAAAGGAAGGAAATTTTGTTAAAACAGATCAATATACCCAATGCAAGGAGCACATGTGTGTACACTCTAGCTCCTATCTCTGCATCTAATCACAAGTTCGTAGCTGGTATGAGTCATTTCATCCCTGTCCCATTTACCCTTCTCAGCTAGTGAGAGCTCTTATCTGGTGGGACAATCTGAATCTTCAGTCTGGAGAAGGCTGAGCCTTCCCAGGTGTTGTCTGATGAAGGTTGATGTGGGGTTACAGAGGTGCATGGGGCACCCTCTAGACTAGAGGGTGCCCCATGCACCTCTGTAACCCATTGTTTCCCATTGTAATTAGGATCAGTCACCCCAGCCAACACTATAAAACTCCTCCCACCCTTTGCATGAGAAACCAAAGGGGCCTCCTGTCAAACTCACCTTCCATTTCAATGGAATTGTTTTGTCCCCTGCTGGAAGCATCCCTCCCTTGGATATTCAGACTTCTAAACCAGAAAAGTCGGGAGTCACATGGACAGGAGGCAAAAAAAAAAAACACTTGCAAATGGGTATTTAGGCAAAAGAGTGGGAGAGGTCTGGGCTACAGATTTGCATAAGGGTTTCATTGGTACATGGAAACCAAGATCAAGGTGCCCCAAAGAGCATGGAGATAAGGACAAGATGAGGGCAGACAACAAATCCCTGGGGAAGGCTGCCTTGCAAGAGCAGGGGCGGCAGGAAGTTGGGGAGCCAGGGGTTTGTGGTCTTCCTGCCAGAGTCCAGCTCTCTCTCCAGTGACCTTTTCAATCTCTGGGCAACAGCATTCCTCATAGGAACAGGCATGTCAGGTGTTCACGCCCCCTGTGTAAACTCATTTCCCTCACACTATGCTGTAGACCCAGTATTGCAATGCAGCAATAATGCCTTCCTGGCATTTCTCAGTAACTCTCTTTGTCAAATCCAAAACCCCAAGAAAAGTCAGTCAAGAAAACTGTGGCGGGGCTGGGGGCGGGGAGTGAAAATAAAATAATAATTCTCTTGTAAGATTTAAAGCTTCATAATCAACACAGAGATGTTACGGGCTTGAAGGGATCCACCAATGTCAAGTTGAAAGCAAGAGCTGGAAACCCTGATAGATGCAGTTGAAGGTTAACTTCAACATCTCTGTGAGCTGGAACAGGAACTCAGAGGTGAGACTCACCATGTAATCTGTTGGTCTTGCTTGTAGCTGCTGCAATCACACAATGTATGTTTGTGGCCCTGTCTGCTCTCAATGGTGAGTCATTTTTATAAATAAAATAAATATTAATAAGTTTATATGCATAGCATACTTTATACAAATCCTATGAGCAATATTCCAAGCAAAATAAGCTCTTAAATTGGCAATGTTGGTATGTGTTACCTTGCTAGGATTTAAATGTCACATTCTTCAAGTCCTATCCAATCATGGCCAGTGGCATTTTCTAGTGTTTGAATAGAAACACTAGAAACTGCTGCAGAAGAAATGCAAAGAGGAGAAAATAGGAATGTTGTGAAATTCTCAGACATAAAATCAGAAACTGATCTAAAATCTGAAGGAGCAAAAGCAATATCAATTTCAGTGGCAAAAAAAAAAAGTCAAGCAGAAAAAGTATATTCATTTTAAAAAAGAAGAAGAATCCAATCGGAAGCACCATGTGCCCTAATACCCATATGGAGACACATAAGGTTTTTTTTTTAAATGATTTAAGCAATGTCAACACAAACTATTTTTCTGTCTGAAATGCTTATAGCAAAACAAAGATCTAGACAGTGATTCTCAACCTGCCTAAGGCCGAGACCCTTGCATACAGTTCCTCATGTGGTGGTGACCCCCAACTATGAAATTTTGCTACTGTTATGCATCGTGATGTAAATATCTGCATTTTTCCGACGGTCTTAGGCGAACCCTGTGAAAGGGTCGCGACCCAGAGGTTGAGAACCACTGATCTAGACTGTCAGATCAGTTAATGCTTTGTGTGGTTTAAAATGTTCACTTTAAGAATAAAAATGTTTAAATATGAAATATTTGTATCTTTCAATTTTTAATGACCCTTATTTGTCATTAATTTTGTGTTAATATTTATTTTAATATTTCCTCTTGGTATATGTCTATATTGTGTAGGGAACTATTTTACATATTGAAGTAAATAATCTTGTCAAAATATATTTGTTCATAGTAATAATAAACTATGCATTTAACATTATATTATTTTCAAACAAAACACTTCTGAAACTTTTAGCATAACCCTATAACAGAAAGATAACTCGCTCTTTATTATTTATGGTCACTCATTATTTGAGTGACCGGGAATTTGGGAACACACTGCAGACCCCTGGTTGGCACCCAGCTCAGGATGCTGGCACCAGCCCCAGAAACTTCCACTGCAGCGTGCTGAGCCCACCAACACCCACTTCTCCTGCAGTGACCTCATGACCAGCACCCGGCACCCTCACCAAATTTGAAACAATCAGAACTCCGGGTCTGCCTCCTTTCTCTGGGGTCCCCAGGAGAAGAGAAGAGTAACATTTACCTTCCTCCTAATTCTGTCCTTTTCAAATGTCACCAGGGAAGGGAGGGCTCTGTTCCTCCCTCAGCTCCACACCGCCTCCCCAGCTGGCTCTCTCACTCCACAGCTCACTGCCAGCTTCTGTCGGATGCAGGAGGGTGTCTGTGGGGACACCTCCTGGAAGACTGGGTAGGCTTAGGGGAAAGCAAGGCTGCCCTGTTGCCAGGAGGAGACCTGGGCACCTCTCTTCTGGGCTTCCTGGAACCAGGTAATATGTAAAGGGATGAGAAACCACATAAGGAAGAGACCGTGGGAGGGCACATGAAGCCGACTGGCCCTTTGCCTGAGGATAGACAGCAGTTTTATCAGCCACACATCCGAAAGTCCCCAAAGCTCAGTAGTTTAAAACAGCAAACCGTGTATTTGATCACAATTCTGTGGTCAGAGACTCAGACAGCACAGCAAGGACAGCTCACCTCTGATCCATGTGATGTCTCCCAGGCTGGAATGCCGTAGCCTCTTTACACACAGGTCGGATGCCTCAGCTAGGAGGGCACAAAGGTTGGGAGCTGCCTGGTATGGCTGATGCGCTCATTCATCTGGGTCCTGTGGCCCGCCTCCATGTAGGCTCAGGGCCTCCCCTCTGCACGCAGCGGTCTTTCCTAAATGGCAGCTGAACTTAGGTGGTAGTTCGGGGCTCACAGAAGTCCAAAAGTGAAAGCTGCCAGGTAGCTTGAAATTAGTCTTGGTGGAAGTATTTACACCACAGAAATTGACAGATATTACAAATCAGGTTCCTCCCTACTATTCCCCTTTTCTCCCCCTTCTTACCTTCCTTTTTCTTTTTTTCCTATAGAGCCAGTTATCAACACACCAGGGTTGTCAGGCTTTCTCAAGGTTTTGGCCAGGATTTGACCCAACGTTGCTTCTGCCCTAATCTACTGGTTAAGGCAGGTCTCAGGCCAGCGCAGAATCCACATGGGATGGGAGTACACAAGGCTATGATGCATGGGGGTGTGCTCCATTGGTGGCCACCAAAGTAGCGGATTCCCAGGGACAATAAAACTGATCACAGCTTTCATTACATTGTGCCCATGAGGTGTGGGACACATGGGCCAGGCATTTTGCAAATATTCCCCCCTGTCAGCCTGATGAGGTAGGTGTTATTAACCGCCTTTTAAAGATGAGAGCCCTGTGACCAGAGAGCGGCCCTGCGTGTCAGCCTCAGATCCTATTGCCTCCAGGAGCCAGGCATCTCCTCTCAGGAGGGGGAGCATTATCGTCATTAGATGGCATTAGGGAGCTTAAACTACTGGGGAGCACAAGAGATTGACTCTTTTTTTGTTGTTGTTAATCCTCACCAGAGGATATTTTTCCCATTGATTTTAAGAGAGGGGAAGAGACGGGGAGGAGGGAGAGAGAAAGAAAGAAAGGAGAGAGATCCACCTGAGAGAGACATACTGATTAGCTGCCTCCCCATGTGTCCTGACTAGGCCAGGGATGGAACCCTCAACCCAGGCACATGCCCTTGACCAGAAATCAAACCCACGATCCCCTGGTCTGCTGAGCCACACCAGCCAGGACTCGAGTCTCCTTAAATGAGTGTTTGTCAAATCTGGGATATGGTGGGAATGACATCCATGAACATGAAGGGGAAGGGCAAAGCGAATAAGAATGGACTCACCCATATCCTAAAATATTAATCACAGCACAGCTTACTATGTGCTAGGGATGTTGATAAGTATTTTACATTTCTCGTCTCATTTAATCCTTGTGCCTCTACACGGAGGAATAAGCATTACCCCTGCCTTACCAATGAGAAAACAGGCTCAGAGACATACCTGGTACGTTAGTCTGCTCAAGCTGCCATTACAAAGTCCCAGACTGGGTGGCTTAAACAATGGACACTAATTTCTCACGGCTCTGAGGCTGGAAGTCCAGGATCCAGGTGCCTGTGGGTCAGTTTCCCGCAAGGCCTCTCTTCCTGGGTTGCAATGCCTGTTCTCTCCCACTGTCCTCACATGACCTTTCCTCTGTGCAGGTGGAGAAAGCGAGCTAGGATCTCTTCCTCTTCTTATTGGGACATCAAATTAGGGTCTCACTCTATGAGATCACTTAAAATGCCTGATCTCCAGAGGATCCATGATACAGAGAATGTGTTCAAAGGCAAGGAAGAAGCAGAGCTCAGCAGGCCTGTGGTACCCAGAGAGGCGACACTGGCTGGGTGAAGACACAGGACTGCTTTCAGGGAGCTTCTGGGTGAAGGTGGAGCATAAGGATACTTCTTAGCCTCAAGGCTGGTGCTGCCACCCCAGAGCTCCACGTCCATGTCAGGGACCATGAAGCTGGCCAGGGCTGGGGACCAGGGCTCTGACCTGCTGGTGCTGGTCGGTGAGCAGGAAGGTTGACCCTAAAGGCAAGCCAGTCTACCCTTTGTCACTGTCTGCCGCCTCGGCCTTCGGCTGGCTCTCCGCCCTCTCCCCTGCCATGTGTGGGCAGCCTGGGCATCGCCGGGAGCCAGGTGCCTGCTGCACGGAGAGGCAATTTATGAACCGTGGGTATTTTGTCTGTTTACTTGAAAGCACAAAAATTTGTCACTTGTGTGGATAATTTGCTGCTAATTATGAGCTTACAATCTGCAGATAGGAAAATCAGGGCCAACGTGCACTTCTTGAGGAAGACGAAAATTACCCCAAGTACTGTGTAATTATACACTTAGCGGGCACCGCACTCCCAGCCCTCACCCTTCCCACGGAGGGCTGCCGGCACAGGGTGAGTTTGCACACACGCCCACGGAGGTCCCTCCTGGGGAGGGGAGGGCCTGCCTGTTTCTGCCACCCAAGACTCGGGATGACTTGGCTTCAGCCTTTCTCTCCTCCACTGAGCAAAGGGCTTAGAAACCTCATTCAGGGAGCATGCAATCTGAGTGGGGAGACACTCTACCTGCCCTGAGTGACTCCCAGGCTGATGGAGAAGGCATAGGCCAAACCTCAGGAAGTCTCCAGTCTAATGGAGGAGACAGAGTTCTTGCCTACAGGGACTCCACTCTGGCTGGGGGTACAGAAAGCTTGCACCAGGAGCCCCTGATCTGACAGCAGGTCAGACAGCAGATCAGCCCCATCACCTGGGAGTCCTGGGTTTGCTGGAGAGGCACATCCCTGGCCCTCAAGTGCACCCAAAACTGATGGAGGGGAACACTCTTGCTCTCAGGGAGCACTCTGATGACAAAGGCATAATCCCTGGCCTTGGGGGTAGGAACCCCTGGTTCTTTCGGGGGAGATACAGCACCTGTGTTGATGGAGGAGACACTGCTGCTGCCCTTAGGGAGTCCCTGCCTCAGCAAGCCCTTGGTCTGTGGGGGAGACAAGTGCCTACACTCTGAGTAACCTTTTGATTTGATGAGGAGATATAGCCCCTATTTCTGATGGTCTCTGAGCTTCTGTCTATCCATCTCATGTAAAAGGAAGAACTTGACAGTGAGGCTCAGGTTATCCACCCTATCCTGCTCTGGAAGGCATGTTCCAGCACCCAAAGCCTTCCTGTCGGCATACCCCACACCCTCTCCCCAAAACCCTCGCTGCTTTCAGATTCCCTCCAGCCATTCCAGAGGATGAGTTAGGTGGTCCTAGAAAATCCTTCTCCCTCCTCTTTCTGATCCCTTTTATTTGTAGCCTAAATCATTCATAACTTGCAATAAAGGTTCCTTGCCCCCTCCCAGCCCCCCGCAGAAAATATTATTTAACAGAAAGGTGACAGTTATGTAATTTAGTTGAGGTCTCCATTATTGATGAATTTGATCATGAAATATTTAGGTTTCTCTGTGTTCTGCTGCTCAGAGTCTGACAATAACAATGTCACATTCCAGTTTATCCTCATGCACAATGTGTCAATCAGGAATTCCCTCCCTCACCCACCCAAGGCTGCATCCCACCGCTCCACACAAACTCTGGCTCTCTCCACTCACAACTGACAATAAAGGTTCTTTTGTCCCCCAGGGATTCATCAAAGTAGCCAGAGTCCTTGGAGGGTCCTGTAAATTCAAGGCAGTCTGAGAAAAAAAAAGGAATGAGGAAGGGACGGAGGGAGGAAATCACTGTCTTGAAAATCTGTGTATTGGCACTGTATTAACTCATTTAATTCTCCCATCAACCCCATAAGGTAGGTATTATAATCCATTTATATTTGAGGAAACGAAGGCCCAGAGAGGTTTAGACACCTTCCTAAGGTCACACAGTTAGCCTGTGGTAGAGCTGAAATGGAACAGCTTGCAAGCCTCTATTCTCTCCACTCCAGCATGGTGGAAACAGTCTCTGCAGCAGATATAATCTGTCCAAAGACATGGCTTGGTCAACATAGTGCACGCATTCAGTGACTCCCAGTCCAGTGTTCTGTTCTGGATCATAGTTCTGATCTGGGAATTCCAGGTGGAGTGAAGAAAAGATAGGAAGTGAAAGAGAAGACGAGGTTCTCATTCTCAAAGGACTTCCAGCCTGAGGGGTGACAGTATCCTTGAGGAGTTGACATTATTAGCAGGAAGCCACAGCCAATTCGGATGGCCCAAGTGGGGGTAGAGCTGCAATAGAGGGAACTGAGGCCTGATGGACTTTGGGGCTTTTCACGTACACAGCCCTCCAGCTACTCCATAACCTTCTGGGGGTGGTACACCCCTGAGAAGGCCTTCTTCCTCGTGACTCTGCAGGTTGACTGTCTGTCTGTCCTCAGCTGCAGATGAGTGATGAGCAGCTCTGGTGTGATGTTAAAATATGCATTAGATTAATTGCATGCTAATTAAATAGACGAGGCCATTACTGCTGTTCAGGGGCCCATCTGTGCTCTGGGGCATCTGGGTGGCTGGCAGGGCTGGGGCTCAAGACACTGAGAACCCGGGATAGCTGGGGGTGGACAAGGTGACCCTCAGAGGGAGCTGAAAGGCTGTCAGACTGAAAAAGGCTGGTTCCTGGAGTTTGCAGGCGTTGCAATACAAGGGTATCTTTGTAATCATGAATCACCAGCTATTAAATGACGGTAATGAGTTCCCTGTTCTCGGAGTTAAGCAAGCAGATAAATGAGGGTCCCTGAAGCAATTTGGGGAGAGAAGGATGAATGACTTCTGTGATTGCTCCCACTTCGTGATTCTGAGTTTCTATGATATAGGACAAGCCTTTCTCCGTTCTCCTTCCGCCCCTCAGCCATCTCCGGTGAGCAGAGGCATTCTTGTCCTCCTGGCAGGGTTAGGGAGGGATGCACTTTCAGGGATGGGGGAGTCTGGAGATTTGCTTCTCCCACCAAATAGACACGTAGCATGTGCCCTGGGGTCCCAGAGCTTTGGGGGATGAGGCTCATGTAGACACCCTCACTTCTCAGTTGCACTTCCTGTTCCTGCAGGCGAGAGGGTTCTGCCAGGGTCTGGGGACAGGCTCGTTTCATTTCATTGTCTGGCGCCTCGTGTGTAAATATTTTATATCCCCATTGAATATTTTGGGATGATTATGAATTCTTGATGTGATAAGAACCTTGATATGTATGAGATGCAGTCAGCGCCGGGAGGAGAGACACAGGAGAGGGCAAATCAGATAAATCATTACATACCCTGAGCCCTGAGCGAACCAGCCGATACCTGCACACACGTCCTGGCTACCATCTACGTGACAACCCACGCCACCAATTTCCCACCTACATACCATGCACAATGCAACCCACATACCAGCACACCACCACATGTCACCACACTCCACCCACATACCACCAATGCAGCACCCACACGCTACCCACATGCCAATTGCATATCACCCATATTCCTACCACACACATGCCATCCACTTACTCTGTGATTCTGGTACTCACCAGTGGCATCATCAGCATCTCCCATCCACCCAGCACACGGTCATTCCCATCGATCATTGTGACCAGATTCTTATGTGAGGTCAGAAGGAACAGTAATCATGACCTTACAGTGACAATGACACACAGAGGGGAAACCTGTACCCCAAGACCATGCAAAGCCAAAACAACTGTTTGCAGCAAGAAGTTCTCTCTTGGTTGATGAAAAAAGAAACTTTTCATTTGGTAATTATAATACCCAGTCCCTTAGGGGAAACAGATATGGTGAGGGTAGAGATGACACAAGACTGGCCATGTGCTGGTAACGGCTGCAGCTGAGGTGTGGTACCTGGGAGTCCAGTACATATAGTATCCTCATTACTCAGAAATATGTTTGATATTTTCCATGATAAAGCTTCTGCTCTTTTAAAGTCCAGTCTCTGTATTGCCAGAGAGGCCCCTTCGTATAAACGTGAAATATCCCCCTGCTGTGGTAAGGGGAGGACAGCTTCACTTGTCTCTTTCCACAGTGGAGCCCCCCTTTCCAGCCCCAACTTAACCAGGCCACTTGTGGCCCACCAGGTCTGGAGTGGGGTGGTTGGGGCAGGAAAGCGTTCACTCGCCCAGTGCTGTCACAGACTCCAGCGGAGGTCTCCGTGGGCATGGCATGTATACAAAGCTGCCTCTTCCTCTCCAGGGGCTTTTCATGGGTGCTTCTGAGAGATCCCCCTCCCAAGCCTTACTGGGCTTTCTCACCTGTCATTATTGCCTGGCATGGGTGTGGCACCCATCTGTGCTCAATCTCTGGGCATCACTGGTCCACTGGCAACACCAAGTCAGTCCCAGGGGCCCCCACTCGCTCCATAGGAAATAGAAGCATTCTTTGTCCCTGTGAACGCTGACTCGTCTGCCATCAAAGCAAGTGGCAAGAACAGCCCCTGACCCTTCAGGTTTCCCAGGCAGGAATCCTAAACCCAGCCACCATATCCCACCCTCCTTCGGGAGAAGAGACCCAGCTCCCCAATAGCTCTCTCTTCCTAACCTCCCTGTTGGCAGCGAGTCCCACCTGCTGGGGTAGCCTCACATTTCACTCTGGATGGGGGCCAGTTGGTACCTGTTTACTTTGGGGACTCAGGGGAGACAGAAATAGTGCCATTAATGACTGCTGAGCAAAAGTGATTCTCATCATTTGAGAGAGACAGGAAGTACTCTAAAAGGTCAAAGCCGGACTTCCAGCTTGAGAGCAGAGAAGGCTTCATGGAGGCGGTGTTTGAAGTATGGATGGTGCTTCAATGTGTGTAGATGAGGAAGGCCCAGCAAGAGGAAGAGCATAGAAAAGGCTCAGAAGTGGGAAATGGAGGAACATCTGGAGGAACATCTGCCTGACTCTGTATGCACTCAATGATCTACTAGGCTCCGCAATGGTGTAGCGAGGGAAGGGATGTGGGGCACAAGGTGGGTCTGATCACAGGTGGCCTTGATTGCCAAGTGAAGTAGTACAACTTTCACCAGGGTCGGCAAACTGCAGCTCACCAGCCACATCCGGCTGGCGAGCCGCAGTTTGCTGCTCTATTGACTAATTAGTTTGCCGACCCTGCCTTAGGGAAAAAGAAACTTAAAAAACATTTTAATAATGTTCTAATGTCTTTAACCTGAAGTCAAAACTTCTGGGTAAGGGTAATGCCTTAAGCAGTGATTGGCAAACTCATTAGTCAACAGAGAAGCAAACCGCGCCTTGCAAGCCCTATGTGGCTGGCAAGCCACAGTTTGCCAACCACTGCACTAGGGTATTCCATTGCTCTATTGAGAGTCGTCTCAGGTAGGCTCCCTACAAGCAGAGCCTGAGACAGGTATTCAGGCATTGAAGGAAAATGCAGGAGAAAGTGGGGGCAAGATAGGGCAGGGGAGGGGGATAAACAGGGTGTGGTGTCCGCTTAGAGTCTAGCTTCAGCCTGGTCCTTCAGAAAGCTCTGAAGAATAAATTCCACCACAGATGTGGCCCTGCTTTGAGGCAAGAAGTTGGCTTTTTGCTCCCCTGCATCAGTCAGTCATTGGCTGTGGGCAGCAAGAATCTAATCTGAAACAGATGGCTCCCATTGCCCAGGGAAATTCTCCAAACAAGGGTTGATTATGAGTTATTATCAGTCAACACTCACAGCAGCTGGGGCTGTGTTCTCATCAGAGGCTTGACTGGAGAAAGATCCACTTCCCAGCTCCCTCAGTCAAAATTAATTTCATGTAAAAGTGGAACTCAAGGTGACTTGCTTCTTTGAATCCAGCAGGAGAGAGTCTCTAACCTCAGAGAGGTGCCCAGTCCCTTTCAAAAGGGCTTTTACCTGATTCAGTAAGGCCAACCCAGGATAGTCTTCTTTTTTTATTAATTCAAAGTTAATTGGTTTGGGACTGTAAAATCCCAGGACTCCCTGGCATAGCCTATAGATTAGAAGGAAATCACAGGTTTCACCCACTCTCCAGGGATGGAACACATTGAGAGGTCATCTTAGGGTATGTCTGCCCACAGAAGGAATTAGGAATTAAAAGGGTGATAACTGTTACAAAAGAAAAAGTGCAAGGTGCTGAGGGAGTGTAGAAGTCTGAGTGTGGGAGGAACAGCCTCATGAAGTGAGACCTCAATTCATGCTAAAACAGGAATTAGATAGGCCCTTTGTGGAGGAAGGGTGCTCTAGGAAAAATGAAATGGCATGAAAAGGCCCTAGAGCCAGAGAAAGCTGAGTGAGACTAGCCTGTCCAGTGTGGCTCAGTGGGTTGAACATTGTCCCATGCACCAGGAGGTCGCCGGTTTGATTCCCAGTCAGGGCACATAATTGGGTTGTAGGCTCAATTGCCAGTAGTGGGTATGCAGGAGACAGCAGGATGTTTCTCTCTCACTGATGTTTCTATTTCTCTCCATCCCTTCTTCTCTAAAATCAATTTTTAAAACTTTTTTTAAAAACTTTACTGTATTAAAAAAAAGAAGAAAATAAACTTAAAGTCTAGTGTGACTGGCACACAAAGAGGTGGGAGAAGACTTGGCGCTGCAGAGATAGGATCCTACTTTCCTCCCGGCCATCACACAGCCAGTGTTGCTGAGGTTCACATAGGCATCAATAAAACCAGAGCCACCCAAACGCTTGAAAAGTGCTTATCTCTGCAGGGGCTGCTGCTAGGAAGGAGCACAGGGCATCTTCTGAGGTGCTGGACATGTGCTCTCTCGAGCACCGATAGGAATATTTATTTGTCAAAAGCCATCAATTTAGACTTGGGATTGTGGCGCTTTGAGTTATATCTCAATAAATTAAACAAACCACAGCCACAGGTAGGTCCACATTTGCACCAGCTTCAGGCTATGACCCTGACAGGGACCAGGCACCTCCAAAGCCACACTACTTGTACGCAGGGAGGAAGGACCTGAGATACTCAACGGCTAAATGTAACCGACACGCTCACTGAGCACCTTCTCTGCTCCACATACCACCGGCCATGAGGAGGCTCAAGGCTGTAGAAGTCACTGCCACTGCCCCCAAGATTGCACACTCTAGGCGGGGAGACCAACTCCAGAACTGACTTCAAGTAGACAGCAGTGAGAATGTCTGGTAAGTACCATAGACCAGAGCCAGGGAGAAGTGGTTAATCCCTGAGAAGGCACTTGAAGGGATAGGCACTTGAATGGGTCTCTGTCGGATAACACTAGAGACTTCTACTTGTTCCCCCAACACCCTCTCTCCCTTTCTTCTGTAACAGTAAGACCTAGGCAAGATTTTTAGCCAGGTGCATGATACAAAATAAATTTCCCATCATCCCTTGCAGCTGCCAATGGGTTTAAGTGGAAACGCAGCGTGGTACCTCCGCTAGCCTTCCTTAAAAGCAGTCTCACATGCCCTTTGCCCCCTTTGCTGCCTAGAACATAGAGGTGATGGCTGGAGATCTAGCTGTTGTCTTGAATCGTGAGGATGGGAGCCACACTCACGGGAGGACAAACCAATAAATGAATGAGTCTGGGTACCTGAGGACTTCATGGAGCAGAGCTCCACCTGGACTTCTACATGAGAGAGAAATAACATCTCTCTCGTTTAAGTCACTATAATTTGGGATATCTGTTATTTGCAGCTAACCGAATACCGACTAATAAAGTGAGCAGATTGGATTAGATAGGAATCGGAGATGGGGCAAGGAGGGGCCTTCCTGGCTGAGGGACAAATGTATGCAAGTTGCCACACCCATGGTGATGCTTAGGCAGAGGTTCAGGGAGAGAGGAGTGACCACAAGGCGGTGAGGTGGCAGGAGCTGGTTGTGACCAGCCACAAAGAGCTCGCCCGTGCCTTCCCAAGGAGTCTGCGCTTTATACTCTGGCTGGAGGGTGATGGGAGAGAACATGATGAGAGGCAAAGAATCCCTGTGAGAGGTCAGAGGCTTGATCCAGGAGGGTGGTCAGTGGAATGGTGAGGAGGGGGAAGAGGACGAGCTATTTAGGATAGAGCTCCCGGGATCCTTATGGGGGCTGGGTGTGACTACCAAGTCTCTAGATAAAGGGACTGAAAGAGTGATAGTGCCAGTTGAGGATATAAGGATTGCAGAAGGATAATCTAATCTGCAGAAGAAGGTTGTGACAAATTACTATAGACAAATTGAATTTGAGGGTCCAGCACGAGAGCCCAGTGGAAGTGTCTAGAATACGTGGGAAATGCTGGTGATGACGTCCTTGGAGAAAGAGCAGGACAGGGATAGGAATTTATTTGGGAGTCTACTTGGTGGCAATAACAAAGTTGAAGACAAGAGGATCAAAGAGATCACTATAGGGGGTCAAGTGATGCTGGACTTGACCTTTGCCTGCATGTCAAGGAGGACAGAGCAAGGAGCCACGAACATGGAGGAGGAGACAGAGGAGAAGCTTCAAGAAGGTAGAAGTGAAGAGTTCAGTGTCAGCAAAGTAAAGGGAGAGAGAGTTTCAAGAAGGAAGGAGATGGATACAAAGTGCTAGTGACAAGCCCAGGAAGGGGGGCCTCCACACTCGGAGGACAAGGAGAGAGGGCCATGGCAAAAATAGACACCCCACTTCTGTATGATAACCAGTATCTACGGAGTGCATATGTGTCCTAAGACCAGAGCACACAAGGTCTCATTCAATCCTTCACCAGCCCTCTAGGAGGACTGTGCTCTTGTTATCTGCATCTTCTTCTACAGGTTAAATGATAGGCTGTCTGGGACTGGCTGGTTGAAAAATACTCAAACAACAAGTATAAGAATGGAGGGTGGAATAGATAAAACAAGATTAGAAAAACATTGATAATTTGTAGAAACTTGGTGTTGAGTACTTAGTCCGTTATTAACAATTCCCTTTTTGTATGTTTAAAAATTTCCATAATTAAACATAAAATAATAAAGAAGCAGTTCTGGCACATAGTATGTGCTCATTAAATGCTTATTATTTCATAAGGCTTAACTGAGATAACGGCCACTCCCAACATCCCAGGGTATGAAAGCTCCTCCACCCTCTGCTCCCCCTCCTCCCCCTCCTCTTCCTCCTCCCTCCTCCTCCTCTCCCTGCCTCCTCCTCTCCCTCCTTCCACCCTCCTCCTCCTCCCCCTCTCTTTTCCCCCTCCTTCTCCTCTTCCTCCTCTCTCCTCCTCTTCTTCCTCCCCCTCCTCCTCCTCTTCCTCCTCCTCTTCTCTCTTCCTCTCCTCTTCCCCCTCCTTCTCCCCCTCCTCCTCTTCTTTCTCCTCTTTCCCCTCCTCCTCCCCCTTCTCCTCCCTCCTTCTATTCCTCTTCCTCCTCCTTGTCACTGCTATTATTATTATTATTACTATTATAAAGTAACGATGACTGCTGCTGCTGCTGCTGTTGTTATTTGTTGTTGTTGTTGTTATCCAGAGCCCACCTTTCCTGCTCTATCGCCCTGTCCTGTGCCTTGGCCAACAGCCTCCTTCTCCCGGACTAGCTCTGTCCTTGTCTCTTCCACCCCCCAGCTCCCTCGGGGCGGGCAGGCCCTGCAGTCCAGGAATGACACGGCTGTAAATTCAGGGGCGAGGCCGTGTGCCCGCCTCTCTGAGTCCCAGGAGCCCGTGGAGCGGGCACGCAGGGGCCAGGAGCAGGTCTCTCCTCCGTCCATCCAACAGACACTGTCGCAGCCGGACGGGCGGGCGCTGTGGGAAGCGTGGCGCTCTCGAGGAGGCGGTGGCTGCCTGGGCTGCGGAGCCTTTGCTAATGTGGGACAGGGAGCAGCCTGAGAGACCTGAGGGACCCCCGTCCCCGGATGTGCCTGCGCTCCCTCTCAGCCACCCACCGGGCCACCTGAGGCCGAGCACCCGAGTGGGGCGGGGGCTCCCCTGCCGGCCACTCCCCACAGCCCAGACGCCCCCACAGAGGGCAGCCTCCTTGGGCTCTAATTTTAACCCCGAGGAAAGTGCCAATCGTTCATTTGCAAAGCTGTTTCAAAGTGACTCTGATAAGCAAATTGCTGGCAGCCTGGCGGGTGATTATTCCTGCATTAATCAGGGAGAAATTATGCCAGTTACTGATTAACTAATTACAGCAATCAGATCGGCTGGGAGACCAGGGCAGAGGGGGGAGGCCAAGGTAAACACAACCTGGGAAAGGTGAAGGAGGCAAGTGGGGAGGAGTGGGGAGAGGCACAGGCCGCCCTGACTCCTCGTGCCCAAGCCACCTCACCCCAGCTGAGTGCCCCTAGGACAGAGCTGGGTGTCCAGACTGGTGGGGGAGGCAGGGCCCACCCCCTAGGGATTAGTGCCCAGGCTGACAAGGGGCTGTCCTCTCCCAGCCTTTGCTAGTTCCCAGTCTGCTAGAGGACAGGTTCTGGCTTCAAGAGGCCCATTTCTGGTATAACATAACAATTAACATTTTAATAAGACTGAGGTTTCTATACCTACCCAACCCCACTGCCTGAGGGAGGAGGTGAGAAACACCTGGACTTGGTCATTAAGACACAATCTCAGAAGCAGGGAAACAAGTGACAAAAGAGGTTGAGGCGTGGCAGCCAAGGCTTCAGAACCCAGGAGCCACCTGGTCAGCCTGGTACAGGGTAACCTGCCTCTGCCCACCAGCTCTCCTACCCCACCCAGAAAGGAGAATGAGGCTGCCTGTCCTCCCAGCACGCAGCCACAGCACCCACGCCTCCTGGAGGCAGGGGCTCCATTCAGAATCCTCTGCTCACTCCCCCTCTTCTGCCCCTGTTTCCTGGTGTGTGTGTGTGTGTGTGTGTGTGTGTGTGTGTGTGTGACCAAGGTTAGAGCCTGGTTCAACAGTTTTCCACTGCCATTTGACTCAGTAAAGAAGGTGTCACTGAATGAGACTGACTTTATCATGGGGAAACCATTCTTCCTCCCCATGGCCTCTAATTATTAAGTGGAAGTGGGAAAAGCTATGCCCTCTGATTACACAGGACTCTAGGGAGAAGCTGTAACTGTGGGGTCCCTAGAGAGGCCACTGCTGGAGTGTGTGTGTGTGTGTGTGTGTGTGTGTTCCATTACAGGCTGGATTTACAGGGTTCCCAGGCTTGGAATACAATCTTGTTCCTCTGCATGGCAAGCCCCTGTGTGTTTCCTCCCCAGACTTCTAGATGATTTTTATTCCTGGGGTGACAGGTCCAGGGAAAGGGTGTCCAAGGATGGGATGAGAGTGGCCAGCTGGAGGCTGTAGGGTCAGCTGCCAAGGCATTGGGGTCATGGAGGAAGGTCTCTTCTCCTTGGGGCACCTGTTCTCTTCCTGGAGAACCTTATCTGGCTAGTGCCCCACTCCCCACTCCCAGGAAGGGTGACTCAAGATCCTGTGAGTAGAAAATGGTTTTTCTGATCAATGAGAAGGAAATGGAGACAGCAGCAAAGACACTGCCCAAACCACTGAGTTCTGGGAAGAGCCGCAGGAAAGCATGTTGTAAGAGGTGGTCACTTAAGGGACGTCAGACTTCTGTTCTCCTTCCCTCCCGTTCCTGCAGCTTCCATGTGAGGGCTGCTGGGAGGAGAGGCAGGACTGGCCTGACCAAAGGGCTGGACAGAGGGTGTAAGCAGCATCCCACACTGGACTGGAGGAAGGGTAAAGAGGGGAAAGAAGAGAGAAAGATGGCATCTAATAGTCAATAATCACCACCAGTTATTAAGTGCCTACTGTATGGGGACCTATATTATAAACTTTGATCTACAGATGGGGAAACCGAGGCTTTAGAAAATGACTAATTTACCCAAGTATTATTACTTGAACCCAGGCCTGCCTGATTCCTCTTCTATAACCACTATACAATATTGTTTTTTAAAAATCAATATTTGACTACTCCCCATACCCTTTTGCAAAGTGATTGCCTAAAGGGATCAATATAAAATTTATTTCAAAAATAAATAAATAATTTTCCTGGGCAGAGAAATTAGTTGTCTCCTCATATCATACTCTTTTTCCTAAAGAACTTTTGTCTGGGCACATGGTCACAAGAAATGAAAATTACATCTCATGCCCTGGCCGGGTGGCCGAGTTGGTTGTAGCATTGTCCCGCAAACAAAAAGGTTTTGGGTTCAGTTCCGATCCTGGCACATAGGGGAGGCAATCGATAGATGTTTTGGCCTCACCCACATGTTCCTTTCTGTCTCTCTGTCTCTCTCTCTTCCCTTTCCTCTCTCTCTAAGATCAATAAAAACATAACCCCCAGTAAGGATTTTTTTTTTTAAGGGAGCATTATCTTTACAAAAAGAAAAAGAAAATTATATTTCTCAGCCTCTATTGCAGCTCGATGTGTATATGGGATCAGGTTCTGGCAAGTAGATTATAATATGAGACTTTTAAAAAGTGATCTTTTAAGGGAAGAGGGCATGTTACTCTTGGTGCCTTCCTTCTTCCTACTGGTTAGGATACTGGAGTGATGGCTTAGCTAAAGTAGTCACATGGGGCCATGAGGTGACCTTGGGATTGGAGACAATTCATGATGGATTGAAGGAGTTTGAAGGACTTCTTGGGTAGAACTACCATGCCAATCCTGATCTACTTACCTCCAGAAGTTTAAGTGAGGGAAAAGAAAACTTTACCCTGTTTCAAACACTGCTATTTTGTGGTCTTCTTTTCTGTTACAACCTAATCCTAATCTAACCCTTCTGTGTGCTTTTCCTTACCTACCAAAAAATACAAACTTGTCCAGATTTTCATCATTTTTTATTTTTTCAATATATAAAGTAAATCTATTGCCAGATTATATATACAAAATAATTAGCCATTTACATGCAACAAACATTAAATCATTTCAAGAAAAATGATTTTAAATGTAATAATATTACCAAAATTGTACTAACATAATATAATATCACAAAAGTTGTAGGAAATATTAAAAATGCAAATGACAGGATTATTTCTATTATATTCTAAGACATTTTTTCCACTGGCTCTATTTTTGTTCATCAGTTTATGTTGTTCATTATATTCCACAAATGGGTGAGATCATGTTATATTTATCTTACTCTGACTGGCTTGTTTCACTTAGCATAATGCTCTCCAGGTCTATCCATGCTATTGTAAATGGTAAGTTCTTTTTTATAGAGCATAGAATTCCATTGTGTAGATGTAACACAGTTTTTTCATCCACTCATTTGCTGATGGGCAGTTAGGCTGTTTCCAAATCTTAGCTATGGTAAATTGTGCTGCTATGAACATAGGGGTGCATATGTCCTTTCTGATTGGTGTTATTGATTTCTTGGGATATATCCCTAAAAGTGGAATCACTGGGTCAAATGGGAGTTCCATTTTTAGTTTTTTGAGGAAACTCCATACTGTTCTCCAGAGTGGATACATCAGTCTGCATTCCCACCAGCAGTGCACGAGGGTTCCTTCTTCTCTGCATCCTCGCCAACACTTGTCATTTGTTGATTTGTTGATGATAACCATTCTGATAGGTGTGAGATGGTATCTTATTGCTGTTTTGATTTGCATCACTCAGATGATTAGTGACTTTGAGCAGGTTTTCATATGTCTCTTGGCCTTCTGTACGTCCTCTTTCAAAAGGTGTCTATTTAGTCCTTTGCCCATTTTTTGATCGGATTACCTTCCTTTTGTTAAATTGTATGAGTTCCCTGTAAATATTGGAGATTAAACGCTTATCGGTTATAACAATGGCAAATATGTTCTTTCATGCAGTGAGCTCTCTTGTTGTTTTGTTAATGGTTTCTTTTGCTGTGCAGAAGCTTTTTATTTTGATGTAGTCCCATTTACTTATTTTCTCCTTAGTCTCCATTGCCCTAGGAGCTACTTTGCTACCTATGGATTCCTCTAGTGTTTTTAAGGTTCCCATCTTACATTTAAGTCCTTTATGCATTTGGAGTTTATTTTTTAATTCAATCTTTATTATTCAGATTATTACATTTGTTTCTCTTTTTTCCCCTCTTTAGCTCCCCTCCACTCAGCTCCCACCCTTACCTCCCTCCCATCTCCCTGCACACCCCTCATGCCTTTCCCCCTGAGAATTATCAGTCCACTCCCTTTCTGTGCTCCTGATTCTATTATATTCACCAGTTTATTCTGTTGATCAAATTTTTAATTCACTTAATTTTTAGATTCACATGTTGATAGATATGTATTTGTTGTTCATAATTTTTCATCTTTTACCTTTTTCTTCTTCCTCTTCTAAAAGAGTACCTTTCAGCATTTCATATAATACTGGTTTGGAGTTGATGAACTCCTTTAGCTTTTTCTTATCTGTGAAGCTCTTTATCTCTCCTTCAATTCTGAATGATAGCTTGGCTGGATAGAGTATTCTTGATTATAGGTTCTTGCTATTCATCATGTTGAATATTTCTTGCCACTCCCGTCTGGCCTGCATAGTTTCTGTTGAGAAATCAGCTGACAATTGTATGGGTGCTCCCTTGTAGGTAATGAACTGTTTTTCTCTTGCTGCTTTTAATATTCTCTCTTTGTCTTTTGCTCTTGGTATTTTAATTATGATGTGTCTTGGTGTAGTCCTCTTTGGATTCCTTTTATATGGGGTTCTGTGTGCTTCTTGGACTTGTAAGTCTATTTCTTTTACCAGATGTGGGAAGTTTTCAGTCATTATTTCTTTAAGTAGGTTTTCAGTATCTTGCGCTCTCTCTTCTTCTGCCACCCCCACAATTCTGATGTTGGTACGCTTAAAGCTGTTCCAGAGGCTCCTTACATTATCTTCACATTTTTGGATTCTTTTTTCTTCTTGCTTTTCCAGTTGAGTATTTTCTGATTCTTTATATTTCAAATTTTTTATTTGATTCTTGCCTTCTTCTAGTCTGCTGTCAGATCTCTGTATATTTTTATTTCAGTCAGTGTATGTTTAATTTCTAGTTGGTCCTTTTCCATCTCTAGTTGGTTCTTTTTCATCTCTAGTTGGATCTTTTCCATCTCTACTTGGTTCTTTTTCATCTCCTCTTGGGTCTCGCTAACTTTATCCATCTTTTCTAGGATATTCTTGAAAAACCTTATAACCGTGGTTTTGAACTCTATGTCCAGTCATTGGTATTCCTCCATTTCTTTTGTTTGAGATCTCTTCCTTTGTCTCTGCATTTTCACTATGCTGGGAGAACTTCTGTGTTGGATTCTCAGCCTTATGATACAAGACTTGCAAAACTGCAAAAGCCTCTCTGTTGAGCTTGGGATGGGTGGAGTCTCAGGGCTTAATTGACTGCCTTGCCTTCCAGTCCGCCCCACCCTCCATGGCCCCTGAGTCCCATGTGACTGGGTAATCGCTGGAGTGGTCCCTGTGTGTGCACGCATGCTCTAGCAGTGCCTCTAGACTGCTGCCTTTCTGTTTCCCCTGCACTCTGGGACCATATGAATCTGGGTCCCCAGGGTTTTGCCCGAAACTGGGGTTTAGTGGAGTTAAAGAGGCACAGTTGGGAGGCTCTGTCTCCCTCCCACTTGTGAAAGCCAGCGGCACAATCAGCAATCGGTCTTCTGCGCGAAGTGCCTTTTTGCGGCTCCCCTAAATTTCCATGCACCTCTCCCTTTTCACAGTCCAGATTCCCCCTGTATGAGTTTCAGCTGGACCTGGGGCTTAGTGTCATAGGATAAGGAGTTCAATGCCATTGGGAGTCTCCGTCTCCCTCCCACCAGAGAAAGCCAGCCAGGTACTCAGACACCCGTCCTCTCCATGTGTGTGTCTCCATACCTCAGCTTTTTGCAGCTCCTCTGGGTCTCTATGAGCCCCTTTCTTACCTTTTAGTTGTAAAATTTCCACTCAGCCAGCTTTCCTGTGGTTCTGGATGATGTCTATTCTGTCTTTTAGTTGTAGTTTTGAAATTGTTGTTCGAGGCAGCAGTATAAGTGTTTATCTATGCTGCTCCTGGAGTTTATTTTTGTATATGGTGTAAGTTGGTGGTCTAGTTTCATTTTTTTTGCATGTATCTGTCCAAATTTCCCAACACCATTTATTGAAGAGACTGTCTTAACTCCATTGTATGTTCTTGCCTCCTGTGTCAAATATTAATTGAGCATAGTGATTTGGGTTGATTTCTGGGTTTCTGTTCTGTTCCATTGGTCTATATGTCTTGTGCCAATAATAGGCAGTTTTGAGTACAGTGGCTTTGTAATATAGCTTGATATCTGGTATTGGGATCCCTCCTACTTTGTTCTTTTTTTCCTCAGGATTGCTGTGGCTATTCAGGGTCTTTATTTTTTATTCCATATGAATTTTTGGAGAATTTATTCTAGATTTGTGAAATGTGCCTTTGGTATCTTAATGGAGATTTCATTGAATCTATGGAATTCTAGATTTTTAAAAGTGGAATCCAAACACATATTTACTCTGCAATTTGATTTTCTCATGAGCAACTTTCCAAGTCAACAATTAAACCTTCCTTCTTTTCAGCAATTACATAATATTCCAAAATTGGAGCATAGTTTATTCAACCACCCACCCGGTAAGGCACATGCAGGTTCCCCGTACTCTGCTATCACCAGCAATGTGGCAACAGATATCAAGTACGGTATTCTTACAGGCTAGCGGTTTGGCTTGGTTTTGTCTTTTTCTTTTGGATAAATTCTGCAAAAATAGGCTTGGATCAAAGGGAACGTGCCTCCTGTGTCCTGAGCCATTAAGGCAGAGCAGGAGGCCCTTATTAGGGTTCACAGTCTTGAAAGCTCCTCCTCCTCCTCTTCCTCCTCCTCTTTCTCCTCTTCCTTCTCTTCTTGCTCCCACCCCCAGAGGTGCTTAGTCTATCAGGATACAAGTAGTTTTACCCCATAGGTGGAGAGAAGACTTGGCCACCTCTAGGCAAGGAGCCACTTAAGCCCACTCACAGGCACAAGTCCTTGAGAGCAAATCCTGAGAATGAAGGGGCCCTGGCTCCCTGCAGAGGGAGTAAAGAAGTCTTAAGACAAAGGAAAGGGAGTTCAGAAAGGGGTGCTGAGGGCTCCTAAGACAAAACCTTATGCAAAAACCCAGAAGACCGAAGCTTGCGATCTCCAGCCTCTTCCATTGTTAAGTGGCTGTGGTCTCAAGCTCGCCTCATACTTTTCGTAGCCCCTGTGCCCTTGTGGCAAGTGGGCTAAAAGCTACTGTGCATTTTGCTCAGAGTGGGCCTGATACAGGCCTTCCCAACCCAGGCCCCTCTCCCACGTCACCCTCACCCCCCCACCACCACTTTGTTCTCCTACTGTCCCTAGTCCACGTGGCCCAGAAGAGTGGAAGTGGGGCTCCCAGACTCAGTTTCCCTCTGATTCCGGTTTGAGGTTGTCATCCTTGTTCCCTGGGCAGGTGGCAGTTCTGGAAAGAAAGCTGTGCGAACAGCGGAAGGAGCCCCGGCAGAGCTCTGGCTGGCTGTCAGGGGCCGATTTAGGGCGATTGCTTTCCGCCGGGCACATTGTTTCACTGCAGCAAATATTTCCTCAGTGTTGCTACAAGGCGTCCATTTGGCAAATCACAGCGGGCCTGCGGGCCTGCTCTCGCTGGTAAAGAGGCAGGCGGGCACTGCTGATGTCTGGAGTAAATCTGAGCTCACAATTAAAATCTCTTTAGAGATTGCAGCCCGGTGACTGATGGATAGGACCCCAGGCTCCATCCGTCCCCCTCCACGCTCCTCTGCCAAGACAGATATCGACAGGGCATCATAAATAGCCTTGCATATCCAGCCTCGGAGGCTCGCGGGCGGGATGGCGGAGACATTCAAGGAAAGGGCTGCACTGGGCTCTGCTCTGCAGGGTCCAAGTTGCTAGGGAGGTCTTTGCAAATCATCTTGGATGAGTAGGAAAGGTGTTTTTATTCTTTTTTCTATAAATGAGAAAACTGAGGTGCAGGTATGCAAAGCCAACCTTCTTGGACTTGAACTTTGGAGCCATCCCAAACTAAGTGTGGGCTCCTGAGCCATTACCGCCTTTGCCCTCGCTCACACTGTCCACCTGTCTGGCATGCTCTTTCCTGCCCCCAACACTCACCCTAGCAGATGATGTCAGCCCTACACTGGGCCCCTTTGTCCTGACCATTTCAGTGCACACCAGCCTGACTCCCAACTGCCAGAACCTGGGTCCTTTGCTTGAAGGCTCCCTCTGGCCCCCAGTCCCCCTGTGCCAAAGTGCAGCAGGCCAGATGCCAAGGGATTCATGCCTCCCAGGTGGCCTCACCAATGATTGATGGGAGTTGATGGGAGTGTGGGCACCCAGTTCCCTCACCACTCAGCTGGGACACTCTGATACATATTCTACCAGAGGGAGAGAGCTCTGGCTGCCCACAGTGGAGGCCCATTCACTGAAGTACCTGTCCCCTCCCCTACGAAGCTTCCTTGGATCCTCCCCATCTTTGCACTCTTTTCCTCGTCTTAGGGTCTGCTTCTTGTGAGTCAAATCAAGACATCTACTCATCTTTCAATTCCCGTGCAACTTGCTCTCTGCACAGGAAAACTGTTCCGCTCCCTCCCTGTGTCACATCCTACACAATAGCACATTGACAGGGCATCTCCCATGTCTTCTGGCACTTGTCAGTGCCCAAGTCAGCTCCCCCAGCTAGACAGGAGCCTCTTGAGGGCAAGAACATTGCTTGTATTATCTATATATTCCTGAGCCCAGCACAGTGCCTGGGACACAACTGATCTCAATAGCTGTTTTCTGAGTAATTAACTGAATGAATGAGCCAGGGAGTGGGTTAAATGTTCCTGTCAACTAAGGGAATGGGGAGGAGGAATATTTTCTTCCTATGAAAAAAGAAATAAGCGAGAGCCACATGAACAACTTAGCTCTGTTTTGTCTTAAGCAAGGAATATAAAGCATTTTATCGATCTGCCTTTTAAATTAAGAACAGTAAACGTACAGCCATTCAATAAATAAAACATAATAAAAACACTTTGGTTCCAAAGCAAGGCTAATTAAGGGAGACAAACAGAGAGAACAAAGTGGGAGCGAGGAGGAGAAATGAGAGACGGAAGAGAGAGCAGGACAGGGTCAGAGATAGAGAGACAGAGGCCACGAGACAAAGCAAAGCCGCCGTGGTGCTGAGTCTCAGAGACACAGAGAGAAACATGAAGCTGGAGGCCACTGCAGCCGGGGCCCCTCAAGAGGCGAGGCTGCTGGGGAGATGCAGGGCAGAGGAAAGGCAATTCTGTGCTGGCCTTTGGGGCCAGGAGTAAAGTCTGCTGCCTTCACTCAGCCTTGGTCCCGCCACTCATTATTGGCTCGGCCAGACCAAGCTTCCATAACATCTGGGGACTTCAGTGACTTCCCAGTGGATTTTAATTGCTTGCCAAAAGTAATACCAATATTTATAAGGGAACAAAAACAGTTACTATAAATAAATACATTACTGAGTCATTAAATTAATTAGTGTTTAATTACTTGAAATTACCTTCAGTTACTACCAATTACTTGAACAAGTAATGCATTCTTTCTCCATTACGGATGGCAATTCCCAGGGTGAAATCCAGAGATCTCAGGTCCTATTAGCTCTGCCCTGGCCTTCCCCCACTGCTCCCCTCTTTTGTTCATTCATTCCCTCCTTCATCACATATTTATTGAGCACCTATGATATGCCAGACATTGAGGTACATCAGTGGACAAAAACAGACAAAATTCCTGTCCTCATGAAGTTTACTATCCAATGGGTGAAGATAAACAAACAAAAATCACATAGTATTTCGCCTAGCTAGTGTGGCTCAGTGGTTGAGCATCGACCTATGAACCAGGAAGTCATGGCTCGATTCCCAATTAGGCCACATGCCTGGGTTGCAGACCTGATCCCCAGTAGGGGGTGTGTAGGAGGCAGCTGATCAATGGTTCTATCTATCTCTACCTCTCTCTCTCCCTTTCTCTCTGAAATCAATAAAAATGTATTATAAAAAATTATATGGCATTTTAGAAGGTGATAAGTGAAATACAGAAAAATAAGCAGAGATGAGGTACAGAGAGCTGGAAGTGGCATTTAAATAGTGCAGTTATCGGGGATGAGCTGACTACCTTC
Source organism: Lasiurus borealis (assembly GCA_004026805.1). Lineage (NCBI taxonomy): Eukaryota > Metazoa > Chordata > Mammalia > Chiroptera > Vespertilionidae > Lasiurus > Lasiurus borealis. The sequence goes on along the minus strand of PVJN01007958.1, from coordinate 38,120 downwards.
CTTTTAACTCTCTGGACTCTCTCCACACTCTCCACTGGTTCTGAGCCTGGGGAAAATGACCTCCTGGACTGCATCACCCAGGCACCCTGCATTCTGGCCCTGTAAGTCCGCCAGCACCTAGTTGGCTGCATCCCTTGACCACAGACCTTAGTCCCTCTCAAATTGTCCATTCCACTCAGTCCTTTTTGCCTCCAGGATTTTGTAAAAGCTGCCGCTCTCCAACCCAACCTCCCCACCCATCGTCTGGCCTTGAGATGGTCACAGCCTCTCACTGTTAATAGCTTAGGGGTCCTGCACTATACATACACTGTGGTTTCCAAACACCTTGCCCACTTCTTTGTAAACTACCCTCACGGATCAGAATTTAACGTGTGCCATCTGTTTTCTGCTGGGGCCTGACAAACAGAGGTGGCTCCACTGATAAGGTGACATTTGAAGGAGATGAAGGAACAAGACATGTGGCTTTCTGGGAGGGAAGTTTCCCAGGCGCAGAGAACCAAAAACTCAAATGTGAGAGACAGGGTTGTGAGTTGCATCTTTGTAGCTGGAGCAGAGCGAGTGAGGGGGCGAGTGATAGAGACAAAGTCAGGAGAAGGCAGGAAGCTAGGGCCCCGTAGGCATTTTAAGGACTTTGGCTTTTTCTGTGAGCAAGACAAGGACTCTGCCGCACTTAGAGCAGTGAAGTGGCTGGGGAGGGGGCAGGAGTGGGGGGCACGCTGGCAGCTGTGCTGAGAACTCAAAGTGATGGAAAGGTAGACCACAGTTGACTGTTACTGTCAGCCAGGCAGGTGGCTTGGACCAGGAGGGGAAGAGTGGGGGTGTGAGAAATAGCCACATTCCAGACATATTTTGAAATAGAGCTAATGGATTGAACTGAAAAAAACAAAAAAGAAAGGAATTGTGGACGGCCCCAGGGATTTAGTCTGAGCAACTGGAGGATTTACTAAGATGGGAGACACCCAGAGAAGCAGGTTTGGTGGTAGATCCAGAGCTCGAATTGGAACACGTTACGTAAGGGCATAACCTAGAACAGCGTTTTTCAACTGTATGCTGCAAGAACATGTGATATCAAACTGTTTAATCAGGGGCACTGACCTCTTTTCCCTCAGATTGTCAACTAACAACAGCCAACACAATAGCTGCCCAGTGTGAATGAATCAAAATTATACTTTTTTTTTGTAATATCTGCCAAAAAAAATAATGATAAGTTTTGGTATGCTGCAGAATTTTAGTAATTAGTTTATATGCCATGAGATGAAAAGTTTGAAAATTGCTGACCTAGAATGTGGGTGAGTGGTGTCCCAGGTATTGGCAGGTTAGTGACAAAAGGAAGGTAGTCAGCTCATCCCCAAAGACTGCACTATTTAAATGTCACCCTCATCCCGCCCTAAACACAGGCAGCTCCTCGCTCAGCTTTCCCTGCTGGGCAAAGACATTCCAATTCCTCTCCTGCTTTCTCCTTCCCCCTTCACCCCCACTATGCCTAGACTCTCCTGCTCCCCACTTAATGGCAGAGTGCTCCCGTCTGGGTGCGCCTGGAGCCAGAGAGGAGATGAAACTAGGGAAGCCAGACAATTCTCTCCTGGTGTAGTGGAGGAGGAGGGAGGCTGCTGCCAAAAAAAAAAAAAAAAAAAAAAAAGTGGATTGAGAGTAACCCCAATCTCACTTGGGTCAGAGCAATCAAAATCTAATTGGGTTTGTGAATAACTAATGTTTACACTGATGTCGTCCTAATAGGACGATGAGACCTGGAGATGTGACTTTGCTGTCTGCTCAGTGAGAACGCGTTTCCAGAGCCTGAGTCAGGCAGTGGGATGTGGAGGGGAAGTCCCTGTCCTGGGCCTGGCGGCCAGGATGGGAGGGCTGAGAAATCCAGGGAAGCAGCCTCACCCTGGAATAACGATCATTGTAATCATCATTTTAAGCTCAATACCTGGTGTACTGAGCACGTACATCACATGTGCTAAGTGTTCAACTCTGATCCCTACAATACTCTCAGATGAATTTTCCTGTCCCTGCTTTATGGGTAAGGCTACGGAGGCTGGGGGAGCAAGGGACTGACTCGGGGCCTCTCATCTGGTCAGTGGCACAGAGCAGGCCAAGGTCAAGTCTGCCTAGAGCCAAGCTCCTCTCAGGACCCCACTCTCTCTCCATAGAACCAGAAAAGCCAGACCAAAAGGATGCTTCTCCTTTCCGGAGTTAGGAATGGAGGTAGAAATAGCCATACAATTTCTAATTATCTTGTTTCTCTGAGCCAAGCTAAAGTGGGAAATGAAGCCAGGATGGTAATTACCTTCCTGTTGGTGATAAAGGTAATGCTGGCTGCGGCCGAGTTAGTGCCAGCAGCAGCTCGAAGGTGATGTCATCAGTGACAGTGTCAGACTTACCGTTGGTGGCAGTGCCCAGGTGGTGGGAGGGGCGATACCCTGAGTAGGTGTGGTGATGCTGCTCGTGATCCTTTTAGCGCCGCCAGCTTAGCTGTGATGGGGAGAGTGATGTCCGTCCCTGTGGTCCTGGCGATGCTGTGAGACCTCCTGGGAAGCTGGACTCAGGCGGGCCTTGCTGCTGGTGCCTTTCCCCAACCCCCACCAGGAGAGCCCCTCTCTCCCTCCCAACCTCAGTGAAGGGGCTTGGGGTCTCCTGTAGAACTAGCTTTATTGCATTCCTTGTTCTGGACAGTGTAAGTGATGGCCTTGTCTCTCCAGAGAAACAAATGTGATAAATAACCAGGGAGGACAAGCGGGAGGAGGTGGCCCAGCCACCAGCAGTCATAAGTCTCTGTCCAGCCATGTGGCAGGCTCATTACAGAAAGCTCCAGGGCTGTACTGGGCTGCCTGGCTTGGGGCTCAGGAGAGTCCCCCATGCGGAGCTCCCAGCTCTGATGGCTCTGCAGATCCTGGACTCACCAACCTCAGCCCTTCCCTGCACGCCGGGCCTGGCATGCTCAACTCACCCTGCAGCTGTGTCCAGGGGCTCAGGCCTCTCTTGTTCATTTCCTCCCATCCCCCCCAAAAATCCAAGGAGACATTTAATGAGGGTTTTCCAAATGCCCTTGGAAACAGGGTGGACAAATATGAGCTTGACGGCAATCCAGTTAGATGCGTTGGATTGCAGCACACCCACACAGGCCTGACTTCAGCTCTGGTACTTACAAGTCACATGACCTTGGGAATTCACTTAACCTCTTCTCACTTGCAAAATAGAGACGATAGAATAAAAATGCGAGATGACATATGTAAGCTCCTGATTATAATAGTAATAGTTAATATTTGGGTGCCTTCTCTAAGCCTGGTAAGAGTCTTTGCATAAATTATTTAATTCACACACTGGTGCTCTGTGCTTATGTACTATCCTATTCCTATTTTAAAGATAAGGAACTGAAGCACAAAGATTGTAATTAACTTGCCTAATGACACGTTGCTAGTAAATGGTGGAATTGGCATTTGAACCCAAGTAATCTGACATCAAAACCTTTCACCAACAGATTGCTAGTCTAGTATACATCAGGCACTCAATAATGCACATTTCTTGAGCAGCTACTATATTAAGCCAGACTGATGGGGTCCTTCCAACTCAAAGACATACATGACATTTGCATGGAATATTACATTTATTTTTTAAATAAGTTTTTAATATTTTTAAAAAATATTTTTATTGATTTTTTACAGACAGGAAGGGAGAAGGATAGAGAGTTAGAAACATCAATGAGAAACATCAGCTGCTTCTTGCACGCCCCCTACTGGGGATGTGCCTGAAACCAAGGTACATGCCCTTGACTGGAATTGAACCTGGGACCTTTCAGTCCGTAGGCCAACGCTCTATCCACTGAGCCAAACTGGTTTAGGCTGGAATATTACATTTAATAAACTACTCTCATTTAAACCTCAGGAAATCCTGTAAAATGGGTATTATTATCTTTACTAGAGGCCTGGCACGAATTCATGCACCAGTGGGGTCCCTCGGCCTCACCTGCAGGATCAGGCCAAAACCGGCTCTCCAACATCCCCCAAGGGTTCCCAGATTGCAGGAGGGCACAAGCCAGCTGAGGGACCCCACTGGTGCATGATCATGGCCAGGGAGGTATGTGAGAGATTGGCCAGCTGGGGAGGGACCACAGGAGAGCTCCAGGGTGTGTTGGGCCCCTTTTGCTCAGTTCCCATTGGCCAGACCCCAGCAGCAAGCTAACCTACCAGTCAGAGCTTTTGCCCCCTGGTGGTCAGTGCACATCATAGTGAGCAGTTGAGCAGCCTTAGTATATCATTAGCATATTACACTTTGGTTGGTTGAAAGGTTGACCTGATGACTGGACACTTAGCATATTGGGCTTTTATTATATAGGATTTTCTTGAGTAGAGGATACTTAGGCTAAGTTACTCAGAATTATACAGTCAGAAGTGATGAGGCCAGTGCTCAAGCTCAGGGTTTCTGACAAGTAACCTCAAAGTTTTCATCAAGGCTGTTGGGGTAATCCCTTTTGCCCTGTTCCCCTCAACATGTGGTTTCTGACTCCTTTCACCTTTTACACCCTAACCACTTTTTAATCAGGCAATATGGCAGCTTGTTTACAAACGATGGCAATTGACATCACCAGCCCCTCCTTGGCATGGCTTCTCACTAAAAGGACACTCATTCCCTCCCAGTTGTCTCCTGGAATCAAATACACTCATTTACAAAAATAATTGGCTGAGATTAAGAGCAGAGTCAGTGCACATCCAGAATATAAAAAAAGAAACTACTAGAAATCAATAAGTAAAAGGCAGACAGCCCAATAGAAAAATGAACAAAAGATTTAAACAGACACTTCACAAAAGAGGCCAGCCAAATGGCCAATAAGCCCATGAAAAGGTGCACTCCACATCATTAGTCATCAGGGAGATGCAAATTCAATGAGACCACTTCACACCCACAGAAGGGAGAAGATGAAAAGCATGGACAATACCAAATGTTAGTAAGGATGCTCGTGTATGTCTGTTGGGAGTTTAAAAATGGTACAACTGCTTTTCAAAACTGTCTGGCAAAATCAACAAAATGCATACATCATGACTCAGAGACTTCACTCTTAAAGATAGACTCAAAATATGAGTAGATATTTGCAATGTGCACCAAATTATAAATAACAGAATGTGCATAGCTGTGCTGTTCATAGTCACCCCCTCTGGAAGCAGCGCTAATCCGCAGCAATACAATGGATAAACAAATTGGGCTAGATTCATGTCCTGGAATATTATGCAACCATGAGAGTGAATATCTAAAACTACATACAATGTGGATGAATCTCACATGTAATGTTGGGCAAAGAAGCCAGAAACAAAAGAACACAGCCCCTACTATTCCATTTATACAAAGTTCAAAAGTGGGAGGCATCAATTTATGGTGTTAGAAATCACAGTGTAATTCTTGACAGGGGGGAGGTAACCTGAATGAGAGATGGGGGGGCTTCGGGGGATTGGTGTTGTTATTTCTTGATCTGGGTGCTGATTACATGGTATGTCACATGTGAAAAGGCATCAAGCTTTACAGTTATGGCATGGGCCTTTTCTGAATGCATGCTTCAGTGAAAAGATTTCTTTTTAAAAGTGCGGTGTCAGTGGCTGGAGAACTAAATCCACTCCTCTTCTCTTTACAGGGCTGCCAGGCTGAGAAAGGAAACTGTGTGCCTGGACTTCACTGAGGGAGGTGACAAGGCAACTTAGGATGTCCTTGTGAACAAGAGGAACTAATACAGCTGGGTGACCCTGTAATTAGGTGGATTGAGCCACTGTCCCCAAAGGGTGCCAATTACGGAGTAAGTGTCCACCTGCAGGGAAACTTCCAGTGCCTCCTGGCTCTGTCCTTGTCCCGGGCAGTCCAATGCTGTTATTCAGACTGCAATGAAGACGTAACTAGCAGGCTTATCACATTCACGGATGACATGAAGCCGGAGGGAGAGGAAGGACAGGCCAGATCTGAAATGATTTTGGCAGAATGGCCAAGTAGAGCAAATCTAATAAGATGAAATTGAGTCAAGGATCTGTGGAAGGCCCGGCAAAGCTAAGTTGGTGGGAACAGGGTGGGGTGGGAGTCATTACTTGATAAGTGCAGCTCTGTAGGTGGAGGACGTACACTCTCCAAGGGCAGGGACCCTCCTGTTTTATCTCTGGATCCCTCGAGTCTACCTCAGGCTGAGCACAGATGAATCACTCAGAAACAGTTGCCAAATTAATTCTGAATCAAGCTGCCATACTGCCTGATTAAAAAGTGGTGAGGATGTAAAAGGTGAAAGGAGTCAGAAACCACATGTTGAGGGGAACAGGGCAAAAGGGACAACCCCAACAGCCTTTTTGGAAACTTTGAGGTTATTTGTCAGGAACCCCGAGCTTGAACACTGGCCTCACCACTTCTGACTGTGTAATTTTGAGTAACAGAATTAATTTGGCAACTATTTCATCCAGGATGTGGGAGGGAATCCGTGGCTGTGCAGACCTGGATGTCTGCCCTGGCAGGTGGTGTCAGCACCCTACGCTCAATTCTGGACCCTTTGAAAGGAATGTACTAGTAGGCAAACTGCCTCCAGGTCAGAAAGGAACCAGGGACCTGTCTTCAGGAACAGGGCACTGATGTGTTTAACCAGCAAAAGCTGGCAGGGCTGCCTGCCCTCTGGGGACTAGACCCCCCAGGCAGAGATGGATTCCCCGGACCTGATGGCGCGTCTGCTTCAGGGCCCCTCACTTTAAATAGGCCCCTTCCAAAATTCTCAGAAGAGGGGAGTAGGCAAAAGTATTCAAATGGTCACATGGCTTTGTCAAATTTGCAGGCGTAGATATTTTAACCCTAGTCAGTTAAGATCCCTGTCTCTTTTTACTCTGACTTCCCTTCTTTACACTTTCCCTCATTTGAATAGCCGGGAGTATTGATGGGGTCCAGCTCACAGGGCACTAAGTAAGTGACCCATTCAGGTTGGGTGTAGTGGACATGTTTATGTGATTCAAAGTCACTTCCATGTTACAGCTGCATGATTGCTAGCCATCCTGGCGCAGGGGTGACATTCAGGAACACTCCTACCATCTGCTGTGCTGACTCACGGGGCTCGGGCCACAAAGGGGCGGAGTCAGAGGGGTGGGTCCATGAGTGTGCCCTCCATGGCTGATGCTAGAAGTACACGAATAGTGGCAAAGAAATCAAGTGAAGAATGTATGGTACCAAAAGCAAACAAATGAAACCCCGCAGGGCAGTCCTATGCAAGGAATCCCTCTTTCTCCACGACCCTGAGGCCTGGAGCAGGGACTTAGGGGCGAGGTGTGGGCCTCTCGCAAGTATACACTTCCCCTAATAGAGGTACGCAAAGGACACCCTGTGTTTAAACCTGCACCTTCTCAGTGCCGGCATCATCTTGTATTGCTTGTGTCCAAAGTGTGGATGGAGCAAGCTCCCTGTCTCTCGAAGGTGGTCAAGCACAGGCTGGCCACCGCCTCGCAGGGATTTTGTTGGGGAAAGTTCAAGAACCATATGGACAGGCTTACATTCTCTGACCTCGAGCTTCCAAAGTTCTAGCCAGTTCACTCAGGAGGTAAATACCTGGTTAGTACTGTTCCAGAACAACCATTTATCTTCACATGCCCCTTGACTCCATGGGATAGCTCAACTTTGAGGGCTTTATTTTTTAATGTATTTTTCAAAAAATTTGACAAAAGATACATTTACCATTTAATCATTTTTAAGTATACAATTCAGTAGTTTTAAGTATATTCCTATAATTGTGTAAACAGTCTCTAAAACTTTTTCATCTGGGAAAACTGAAACTCTGTGCCCATTAACCAACAACTCCCCTTCCTCCCTGCCCCAGGCCCTGGCAATCACCATCTTGTTTTCTGTTCCTATGAGTCTGACTACTCCCCATACCTCTGTAAGTGAAATTATATGGTGTTTTGTCTTTTTGTGACTGTGTAGGGCTTTTATGTTTGCAATGTTTAAAATGAGGCACAATTTATATACAATGACATGCATAAATCTTTAGTGTGAAGTTCAGTGACTTTTAGCGATTCATACATGGGTGTTATCACCACGGAAATGAAAATATGGCCCTCCCAGTGTACCCAGGGCCCTCTATTGTCTCCACCTAAGGGTAATCACTGTTCTGATTTCTGCCAAAGCTGTTTATAGCAGAACACATGCTAAGCTTGGAATTGAAAGGCCCAAGAAATGGACAGTAATTCATTATTCCCCTTATTTATAGTGTCACTTTAAGCAAATAATTTCTCAGCTGTAAAACAGGGATGCTAAATTACAACATAGGCTACTGTAGGAGGGATCAATAAAGTGGGTTATGAGAGAGAGCCGAGAAGAGACTCAGCAGATGTTGAACATGTATGCCCTCCCCTTACACTGGTGCCACAATAGGGTAATGAGGGAAGGACACTAGTCAATGGGTATCATGAGGGGAGTCCTAGGCTATTGAGGACTTTGAGGATGAAGATCTGTGAGAGGACGGTGAGGAGTTATTTCCACAGCTAGATAACTCTGGTCAAACCAGCTGAGCTACTAACCACAAACCTGGGTTCACAAACCCACGAACAGATGAATGTGCATCCTGCTGGTCTGGCCACACTGGACTCTAAGTCCCACAAGCCCTGGGACAGTGGCTGCGTTGCTCTCCTGTCCCCTGTAGTTCATTGTTCTCCAGAATAAGCAGGCCTCACAATTAACCGGAGGATTGTTGAAAACAGAGCTGGGTCCCACCCCAGAGTTTCTGATTTAGGATCTCTGGGACCAAGCTTGACAGTGTTCATTTCCCAGATGCTGCTGGTCCAGAGACAGACTTTGAGAATCACTGGTGCAGTAAAACCTGCTGATTCCTTGCTCAGAAGCCCTGCACCCAGGCAGGTGCACTGCCCCTAGGCTGCTGTGCCTGCTAATGGCTCCCAGCTGCCTCTGTTGATGGACAGCTCCTTGTCCTGGAGGTGACCCACCTCCCATATTCCACTGCCAATGACGGATGGATGAGGGGTGAGAAGGGCTGGCCCTCCTCTCAAAGGGGGAGACAATTTTGCAGTTTGGATAAAGCTCCAGAGCTCCCTGCAGATCAGGTCAAGGTCAGCTCTTAATTGAGACCACATTCTTGCTCGCTCCTGCTGCAGAGTGAATATTTGTGTCCCCTCTTCCTGTTCATACATTAAAGCCCAAATCCCCTGTGACAATGTGTTGGTATTTGCAAGGGGGGCCTTCGGGAGGTAATTAGGGTTAGGGTTAGATTAGGTCCTGAGCGTGAGATCCTCATAATGGGGTGCCCTTATAAGAAGAGAGAGAGAGAGAGAGAGAGAGAGAGAGAGAGAGAGAGAGATCCAAGCCAAGAAACCTAATCAGTCAGCACCTTGGTCTTGGACTTCCCGGCCTCCAGAAATAAATGTGAGAAATAAATGTCTGTTGTCTAAGCCGCCCTGTCTATGGCATTTTGTAGAGCAGCTCAAACAGACTAAGACGTCTCCCTTCTCTACCAGGGGTTCCTAAAAAGCCAGCACCCACTAATGAACCATGCGTGCCTGAACCCCTGCCTCAGGCTCTGCGCTCAGGGACTCTGACCCACGACACATTGCAGGGCTCCATGGCGCTTGTGGAATGAGCGCACACACACACCCCGTCCCACCTCTCCCCTGCCCCTCGCAGAGGAGGACCCGCGTCCACGCGGCTGAGCTTGGCAGGGCCTCCAGGCCTCACCTGGTTGAGGTGCTGCCATCTCTGCTGCGCTGCGTGGGGAAGCTGCCTGGGCTGCGGATGGGCTGACTAATTAATTACCGCCAGCACCGGCGGGAGGAGGCCGCCAGCGTGACAGCTCCGGGCTGCTGGCAGCGCCTGTGGCGCCCCTCCCAGCTCCTCTTGGCAGGTGAGGTCTTCATTTCCCAGCACTTGGCAGACTCGGGCTGGGGGAGGGGTAGGACTTAATGCAGGGGTGAGGAGTCTAGTCAGGGGAGCAAGGTCATTTCTTAGGCACCTGCACCCCCACCTAGGGTCTCTTGCACAGAATGAATCCCACTGTCTAGAGAAACTGAGGCCTAGGGGACACAGAGACTTACCCAGGGGCACAGATTTAGTGTGTGTGGGGGGGGCAGGGAGGTGACACCCCAGGCCCTCTGTTGCCCAACCTGGCTTTAGCTTGCTTTGGATGGTAAGGGAGGGGGGCCAAATTTCTGGCAACTTCTCTCTTTTCTTCTCCCTACTGCAAACCTTCGCCAACAGCAGGTGCCTTCCCAGCCTGAGGCAGACCAGGAGAAAGGCTCCGAGAAAGGTCCAGGTCCACTGCAGGAGGGGCAGGCACCACGAGGCGACGAGGCGCTGCTCCAGCTCTCCAGGCCTCTGTGGGGCTCCCCACCCCACCTCCACTCCTCACCCCATCCTCCCCTTTCCTGAGGCCGGAACTGGCTGATAGGAATGACAGCTGCTTCCATGATTAATCAGGGTGCACCACACACGGAGAAGGGGACAGGGAGTGGGGGCAGGGAGAAGGGAAGACCTTTCAGCAAAGAGAGGGTTGGGAGGGAGTTTTCCAGGTGGACCCCTCCTCAGCGGTTTTCTCCGTGGCCCTCCACACAGCTCTGCTGCCCTTGCAAGCCTGGCATTGGTGTTTACAAGGCAACCCATGGGACAGTCCACTCCCTGAGGCAGAAATGAGAATTCACCTCTCTGTGCCTCAGCTTTCCCATCTCTAACGTGGGAACAGTAAGAGTTTCTGCTCAGCAGTAGTTGGGAAGCCCAACGTGTTAATACACGCAGAGCAGTTAGGACTGTGTTGGTGTGTGGGAAGCACTGTAAGCAGAGCTATTACTAAATCGCATCAAATCTATGCTGCCGTGGTTTGGATGCACCATGGTTTGGATAAGAAAAATAAAACACTGCTGAAGATAACTGTACCCTTCGCTGCTTATAAGACACGTCTTGATTTCAGCAATTTAAAAATTGTGGGGGAAATGTGCTGTTTAGGAAGATGAATGTGGCATTATTCTCATTCTTATTGCCCTAACTGGAGCACTTAGCCCCCCACCAACTGCAGGCCAGGTGCTGAATAAACACTTGTTGAGTCAATGAATGAGTGACAGCTCAGCACCCAAGCAAGTGTGAGGAAGGTAAGGGAGCCCCGCACCTCTCTGACAACCCCACCCACATTGTCCTCCACTCTGGCCCACAGGTCCCTCACTGTGGAGCCTTCCAGGCCCAGGCCTTTTCAGTTTCTGCCCCTCCCGCTTCACCCAAATCTGATGGCCAAAGCCCTTGGCCTGACACAGCTCCAACAGGTTAACTGGATAAACTGATTAATGCCACCCCCCACCCCCCCACACACACCTATCAGTGGGCACCATATATACTCTGGTGCCCAACCCAAATGAAGCATGCCTTCTCTGTGGGACCTTCAAGAATGACCCAGGACTTCCTGGCTCTTAAAATGACTGCAGAGGAATGCTGGGAGAGGGGCGGGGGAGAGGATGGGAGGGGTATGGAGGAGGTGGAAGGAAGGGGACCCATGTGTATCTACCTCCCTCTCCTCCACCCCCTTGCCCCCGTCTACCCAGTCCTCAAAAAAGAGGTTCAAATCCCAGCTAACATTAGCTGCATGATCTTGGTCATGTAACTTCTTGGACCTGTTACCAGGAAATCTCCGGTTGGGCTGGGGTTGCTTGTTGCTGTGTCCAATAATGAAGGCAGAATTGAATCATATGAGGCGTTTACAGAGAAGTCTAGCCAACCAAAATGACAGGGTACTTACAAGCATCAAATTCTATCTCCCAACAAGGTGCAGGGGACAGGATTATAAAGGTGTGAGGAATGCAGCTATGTGCAGGCTTGAGGTCCTGCAGATGTCAGCCATTGTAATTAGTCATCGGGAGATGAGCTTTTGCTGATGAGATGATGTTTTGACTCCTGGTGGGTCGGCCTGACCATGCTTATGGGTTCTGCTTGCTGGATTCACGGCTGACTCACTTCCTCAATTGCCATGAAAGGGAAACTTTAAAAGAAACTTAACTCCCTATTCACCTACTAGTAAGTATCTGTGTTCTAAGATTTAAAATAATATGATTACTTTTAGATTAATTCAGGTGCTCTATATATTAGATTCTATGTCCCCTATCAGAACCTCAGTTTCCCCTATCTGTCAAATGGAGGATAACAATTGTAGTTCCCTCCCTATACCAGGCAAGAGGGTTAAATAAAACAATATGTTCACTCCCTTCCTCTACCTCTCTCCTCCCTCACCTGCTTCCTCTCTCTCCTCCTACCCACTCTCACCCTGGCCTATAGCATTCTTAATGCCAGCAGCAATTAATTTTCCTTCAGCCACTAAGATGCACTTTTATCCTGGGGGGAGAGAGGGAGGGAGCCTGGGGCTGGGGCAGCCGAGCTAAGCTTGGTGAGAGGCCTTCCTCACACAGGGAACCTGCACTCTGGCTGTTGCCATAAAGATTTAATTTATGTCTTAATGGGCCTCAGCCTCCTCCGTAAAAGCCCTAAGTGCCTTTTTATTTAAAAAAAAAAAAAGTTGCTGATTGTGTTTGCTGCTTCCTGGGGGGTGGCAAGCAAAAGACAGAGAGAGAGGGGAGATCAGGGGGAAGAGGAAGTGTGCCTGCCCAGGCTGTCAGATTCTGCTCCCTCCCTGAGCCCCCTTGCCTGGGTCCAGCGCATGGGGTAACGTCCCTTCCCCCACACCCACCTATCACTGGGTACCATATGTACTCTGGTGCCCAACCCTGTTTCTCTGGATACCAGCCTTCCCCACCCTCCAAACTCCCCAGAACAGAGATTATTGGGATGCAGCCATTTGACTCAATCCAACCAACAATCCCCACTGGTCCTAACTACCCTGGGCGAAGATCTGGCCAGGCCCCTGGGTTTTCAGGAAGCAGCAGAGGGATGGGAGAAGGAGGAGAGGTTGAATAGTCACCAAGCTTAATTGGCCATCCCAGGAACATGTAGCCCATGGCCCCTCCCTCTCCCCTTCCCCACACACAGCACCTTCAAAGGCCCACCACAGAGCCATGAGCTATGCCTTGGCCTCCACCACCTCTACAGCTCTGGCTCCTCCCAGATTCTCTTTCTGCCTTTGTTTCTTCTGTAGCTGAAAGATCACTCCACACATCAGTATTAGAGGCAGATGGGTGCAGAAACTGCTAGGGGCCCAAAGTGTGGTGTTCAACTCTTCCCGCTAGAACGGGCCAGTTCCACAACAGAGATCTCCCAAACCATTGACTCTTATTATCAAGATCTCTGCTTCCAACAGACAGCATTCCCGGCTTTTTACAGTAAAAATCAATTACCACTCATCTATGGTATCAGAATGGACTCAGATTTTTCAACCAAGTAGAAGCTAGAAGATAATGAAACAATACATTCTAAATTCTGAAGGACTTGTCTTTCTATCTGAAGTTACATATCCAGCAAATTACAACCAAAGGAAAAGTAAATGATCACACATCTGTTTCTCTAGAAAGGTATTCTCCAGTGCTTCCATACCCAGTCATTGACCAGCTGCCTCCTACACGCTCCCTACTGGATATTGAGCCTGAAACTTGGGCATATGTTCTTGTCTGGAATTGAGCTTGGGACCCTTTAGTCCTCAAATAGATACTCTATCCACTGAGCCAAATCGACTAGGGCCTGATTCTGTCTTTATTGAAAATACTGATATTCGGCCACGCTGTTGTTTTAGTTTTCGATTGCTACTGAATCAAATTACTACCAATTTAGTGGCTTAAAACAACACAAATTTATTATTTTACATTTCTGTAGCATGGAGTCTGACACCAGGCTCACTGAGCTAACACCAGGGTAGGTCTGCAGAACATCATTTGTTTCTGGAGGAGAGAATCCGTTTCCTCACCCCCAGGGGCACAGATTTACTTCCAGCTAGTAGAAGCTGCCAGCATTCCATGGCTCATAGCCCCATTCCATCTTTAAAGCCAGCAGCATATACATCACATTATGTCACATCACGTCACATCACATCATATCACATCACAATGTCCCTACATTTCCTTCCCCGATTCTGGCTCTTCTGCTTCTTTCACCTCTTTAAGGACCCCTGTGATTACCAGTGGTCCCATCTGTACAATCCAGGATAATCTCCTGTGTTACGGTCAGTTGATGAACAATCCTAGTTTCACTTCCCCTTTGCCATATAACTTAACATATTCACAGGTTCTGGGGTTTAGGTCACAGGCCTTTTTGGTGGGAGGGTGGGGGAAGCATTATTCTGCCCATGACAATCATGGATTTTGTTTTATATTAACTGCTCTTTAAAAAAATATATATTACGTGAAAATATTTCCCTTGATTACTGAGTGTTTTGGGTGCCCCTTAAATGTTATGCTTGAGCTGAGAGAGGCATCCTAACCCAGGTCCCATCTATTTTTCCTTTTGTGCCCATGCCTTCCAGCCTCAGGCCCAGCCCAGCAAGGCACACTGGGCTTCAGGCTGCCCAGAATCCAGACAATTTCTGCAGGCCCTGTCCCAGCTATAAATTTTTCTGCTCCAGTTTGCAAGATGGGGGCCCAGGTTGCTGAGTCAGAGAAGAAAAGAGAAGTTCAACCTCTCCTGAGCCCCAGGGCAGAGCCAAACCCCAGCTCCTACACACCTGATCCCCACTTGGGGCTGTGGAGATAATCAGCCTTTCAGCCTGTCTGCAAGCAGAGAGGATTGAGGCTGGAGGTGGGGGAGCAGATCGGAGAGATGAAAGAGGATCCTGGTACTGCCTGAAGGTCAGGGGCAGCCGGCAGTGTGTGGGCCACCAAGGGGAGGGGTGCTAGAAAGCTGATGCTCACACACCTGAGCGGCGAGGCCCGGGAGGTGGGGGTCTGGGTCTCAGTGGTTTTAGCAATGTCGCAAAGGACACTGCTGGGGCGGGGTGGAAAAAAAGACAGGGAAATGAGGGTCTCCATCCCAGAGGTTGGAGGGAAGGGGTGAGACCAAAAGTGCAGGCTGTATGTGACTCCCAGGCGGAGTCCCGCATGTAGAAAGGCAGATAACATGCACAGTATACATATAACATACCAAGCAATCCTTGTGGGAGGCTGTGCTTGCAAGACTTCACCCTTGCACGGTTTCCTAAAGTCCCCAGAGCCCTGAAAGGTTCTCATCTGGTGCTCACCACAACCAGAGAGTTCCCGTTTTGTAGACAAGGGGGACTCCATGCAGTGAGTCCAACTGTCATTCTGCTCACAGCCCGATCTCCCAGGTCCCCCCTGAGAAACTAGAGGTCCCTGGGTCAGAAGAAGGACAAACACCACCACTGCCTCCCCCAACATGTGGGCTCCAAGTGTTATGTGTGGGACAATGCTATCCAGAGCTCATCCCCCTAGAGCAGTGGTTCTCAACCTTCCTAATGCCGCGACCCTTTAAGACAGCTCCTCATGTGGTGGTGACCTCCAACCTTAAAATTATTTCCATTGCTACTTCATAACTGTAATTTTGCTACTGTTATGAACTGTAATGTAAATATTTGATATGCAGGATGTATTTTCATTGTTACAAATGGAACATAATTAAAGCATAGTGATTAATCACAAAAACAATATGTAATTATATATTGTGAAATATTTATTTCTAATTACAAATAAATGAAATTTTGTCTTGAATCATGGTGTAGCATGGGCAACAGTCTTCATATGACAATAGTAAACTACATTGCTACACTTTGTTACACCGGGGAGCGGTCTGTTGGCTCCTAAGACCATGGGAAATATGTGTTTTCTGATGGTCTTAGGTGACCCCTGTGAAAGGGTGGTTCAACCCCCAAAGGGGTCGTGACCCACAGGTTGAGAACCACTGACCTAGAGTCAGAGACCTTCATTGTCCTCAGAGGAGCTGTCTTCCATGCAGAACTGTCTAGTACCCCTGTCCACTCCACAAAGGGTCAGATGGAAGGGTCCAGTGTCCCTGGTCTCAGGCCCTTGCACCCCTGCCCCTGGGGTGAAGATCAGGCTGGTTGCCCATCCCATAACCTCTAGGTCTCTCTCACTGCCGGGTCTCAGGACCTCCCACCTCCAATGGCCCAGAGGTAGTGCTCTGTACAGGCCTACTGACCTCCTCACTGGCAGGCACATTGAAGAGGGGCTTCCCTGAAGACATCCTGTCTGCCACCCATGCCCACACACCACAGCGCCTAGACACGGCCAGGCACGCAGTGGGGCCTTGGCCAACATGGATTAATTAATTCTCCTCTCACCTCCTGCCATGATTCCAGGAAGAATTTTCCCCTCAAATAGGTACTGGAGGCAGATCCAGGTGTTCAGAAAGCTGTGCCACCTTCTGGGTCCCGCCCACATGGGAAGGCCTCTCTGCCTGTCCAGCATGGCCTGGGGGAGGCAGAGGGGTGGGCAAGGTGCTCTTTCAGGCTTCCCTCTGCCTGCTCTCAGAGACATCTCACACACACATACACACACACACACACACACACACACACACACCATCATGGTTGGCTGGGCCCTCTGAACTCATCACGTGAGAACCAGGTGCGCATTAAGTGATTGAGGCACAAGGCATTGAAATCGGTAAGTTTTCCATTAGGAGCTCTGAGGGAAGGTCACCGGGAATAATTCTAGAGATATCCAGAGACAAGGCACAGGGAGAAGACAGCCTGAGAGGCTGGGAGGCTGGAGGGGAAGGACAAAGAGCAGAGAGGGGAGGAAAAGGAAGTCACACACCATGAAGGGGTGGAGAGGAGAAGGGAGCTGGAGCCAGAGAACCTGGCCTGGCCACCCCAGGAAAGGGTGGGCCAGTTTGCACAGGGATTTCTCGAGCTTCTGGCTGTCTGAACCTTCACTGTCCAATGGGGGTCACCAGGGAGGGTGCCCAGGAGGGTTGGCAAGCTGAAGGATCAGAGGGCCTATCCTGGACCCACAGAGACCCGCCTGGGATTCCCTTGGGTCCAGTCAGAACTTAGAGCACAGATCTGTCAACTATTATTCTTAGGACCTAAACTGTTGACACACACTAATCACTAATGATTTGCATATTATTTGCATTCTCCTAGGGGCTATTAAAACCTCTGAAAGCACTCCCTAGAGGCCCCTGTCCCTGTTTCTCAAGTCCCCATCTCCATCCCTCTGTCCTCAGGTCCCCTGGGCCTAGGGCCACAGGCTCCCATCTCCCTGCCCTGTGCTCTCGTCTCAGATCAGATGGGCAGGTGGAGGTGTCTCTCCACCTCAAGTGTTCAGCAGGAGCAGCTGCGGGCCCATGAAAGAGGTGACTGAGACCCATCTGGTGATTAATCCTCCTGCTGTCACCAGGGCTTTTTATTAATATATTTTTATTGATTTCAGAGAGGAAGGGAGAGAGAGACAGAACCATGAATGTGAGAGAGACTCACGGATCAGCTGCCTCCTGCTTGCCCCTACTAGGGATACAGCCCGCAACCTGGGCGTGTTGCCTTGGTCAGAATCGAACCCAGGACCCTTCAGCCCACGGGCTGACACTCTATCCTCTGAACCAAACTAGCCAGGGCATCACCAGGGCTTTTAAGAAACTCAGGGAAGTCCTTTAACTCCATCAGATCTGTGTCCACCATCAGACCTCAGGGGGCTCACTAGCGGCCCTCCACCTGCAAATTGGGGGCCCTCCTCCAAATAGCTGTGAGAGGGGAAGAAAGCTTCCTGGGCTTCCAAGACCCAAGGCCACCAGCCAAACTGCAGCAGCCTCCACTACTCCTGCCTCCACCCCCACTCACCAGAGTCCCCAAATGGAGTGATCCTGCCCCTGAGGAAAGCAAGGTCTCAGCCTGGGGGGAGCCAGACTGGAGCCAGAGGTCCAGCCTCCCAGCGCTGGGCCCTAGCCTCAGGTCTTCTCTGCTTCCTTCCCCAGCATTAATTTGCCAGAATGGCTCACAGAACTCAGGAAATCCATTTACTCATGGGACTACCAGTTTATTAAAACAAAACAAACAAAAATATTAAAGAATACAGATCAGCAGTCAGATAAAGAGATATACAGGGTCCCAAACAAAGATGCTTCTGTCCTGTGGAGTCTGGGGCCACATTCTGGGTTCCCAACCTGCTCACTTTCAGAAACCCCAGCCTCTGGGTTGCTATAAAAGCTCCATCATGTGAGCATGATGGATTGAAACACTGACTATTGGTGATTGATCCAACTCCCGTCCCCTCTTTGCTCCCCAGAGGTCTGGGAGTGGGACTACAATTTTCAACTCTCCCATCACATGGTTGGTTCTCCTGGCAACCAGCCCCCATCTGTAAGTGCTTTCCCGAAGTCACCTTCTTAACATAAACTCAGAAGAGGCGGAAAGGGGCTTGTTATGAAGAACAACTTTTTATCTCTAAAGCCTATTTCAGAAACTAAGAACAAGAGAATAATTGCTCAGGAAAGTCCAAGGGTTTGGGGAGCTGTGAGCCAAGAATCATGGACAAATACCAAATACATTTCTTATAAATCACAACATCATACTTCCCACAGTTATACTGCTCTTAATGTGCAGACCATAACAGGTACAAGAGTATTCATGGAGCTTTATTCATAACTAGAGGCCCAGTGCATGAAATTTGTGCACAGGTAGGGTCCCTAGGCCTAGGCGATCAGGGCTGATGGGGCCTTCCAGATGCAGGCTGGGACCTTCCTTCATTCCATGCTGCCCCCTAGTTGTCAGCACATGTCATAGCGAGTGATAGAATTCCCATTCTCCCGGTTGAACTCCCAAGGAGGCACTTTGCATGTTAGCCATAGATAGATAGATAGATAGATAGATAGAGATTGCCCAAAGCTGAAACAATCCAGGTATATATCAAGAGAAGAATGGTTGTATCCATGCATATAAGCATGACCAATGAACACAGACAATAGGGGATGGGGGCATGTGCTGGAGGGTGGGAACAGGCAGAGAGAGGTCAATAGGAGGGAGGAAGGAGACGTATATAAAACTTTCAACAATAAAGAATTTTTTTTAAAAAAAGAGAAAAATGGTTGAGTGAACTGTGGTATTTTCGCACAATGGAGTATTCTATACCAATGAAAAATAATGAGCTTCCACTACAAACAATAGTGGGGACAAATCACACAGGCGTGATGCTGAGCAAAAGAAGCCAGATACAAAAGGGTATATACTGCATGAGTCTACTGCTATAAAATTCACTAACCAGCAAAACTAATCTGTGGTGCTGGAGGTCAGAATCATAATTACCCGGAGATAGCAAGGGTGGGGTGAGCATAGGCTGGGGTCCTGGCGTGAAGGGTCTTCGGGGCTCTGGGAACATTTTCTGTCTTGATCTAAGTGGTCGGTGGTTCCAAGAGTATGGGCCTAAGTTTGGGAGCAGAATTTGCCACCCTAAAATGTATCGCTTTGACGTCAGAATTGGTTTAGGCTGGTTGTTTTTAAGAAACAGAAGACTAGGCAAGTTCTTCTCTTTGCCTCCTCCTTCACTGCCTAAAAACTGTAAGGGAGCCCCACCATGAAAGAACTTTACCAAAGGTAACTTTATTTAGTCAGAAAGACTTCTCTGTAAGACATGCCAAACATTTGTTTACCAAACATTTGCTCTTCATCTCCATGTGAATCCTCTCCCTCCACTTTGAAGTTGCACACCCCAAGCCCATCTCCTTAGGTCAGGAGGCCCATGTAAGCCTCCACTGTCTGACTGCCTGTGGGCTTCGTATTTATCTGGAGCCCCTGTCCATATGCGATTAACTGTGGTTTTTCTTCTATTCATCTGTATCATGTTAATTTAATTCCTAGACCAGCCAGAACAGCCTGGAAGGGTAGAGGAAACAATTTTCCTTCCCAATGATAAATATATGAAACTCATCAAGCTGCACCCTTAAGATTTTTCTCCATTAAAAAGAAAATAAACAAACAAGCATGTAATATGCACTAGAGCAGTGAACAACACGGGGGTTAGGGACACTGCCATGCAGTTAAAAATCTATGACTTCCAAAAAAACTTTACTAATAGCCTGCTATTGACTGGAAGCTTTACTGATAACATACATTCTTTATGTTATGTGTATTATATACTGTAGTCTTATAATAAAATAAACTAGAAAAAAATGTTACTAAGACAATCAAAAGGAAGATAAAATACTTTTACAATATTGTACACTATTGTAAGTTTATGTTGTCTGTTTTGGGCTTCAAGGTTCGTTTGCAAGTTTTTTCAAATTGCCCATTAAAGACATCCACGTAGATGTGGAACCATGCAGTTCACACCAGTTTTGTTCAAGGGTCATCTGTGTATCTCTTAATAAGATACAGGGCCAAGATTGACACAGCCAGGTGAACTCCGAATCCTGGCAGGAAAGTGGGTGGGAAGGCAGACCCCAACCCACTCTCCCTTGCTTTGCAGGTGAGGCCCTGAGGCTTTGCACAGTGGGAGGGGTATCTGCATCTCATACCCTGAAACCCTCCTCTGGGATGGGAAGGGGAAGTGAGAGGGAGGAAGAAATGGAGAGGAAGAAAGAAAAACAGAAAAGAGAGGCAGGTGGCAAGGGGTGGGCAGGAGCATGCTTGCAGAGAGCCTCCTGAGGTTCTTTCTGACTTTGGTGGGATAAGTTCCGTCAAAACTTAGTCTCCCAGGGAGGAGGTGTGGGGCTGGCAGGAGCCTGAGAGCTGGAGAGCGGAGACGTTTCTGTGCATTTTGATGGGCATAAAGAGCACTTGCCCTGAGTGCTAGATGAGATGCCAGCGCATGCCCCAGCCGGGAGGGGATCAGTGTCATGCTGGCAGATTTCCCGGAGGGCGGACTCCTGCTGGCTTGTGTGCCTAGACCAGCCAGTCCCACAAGTGCAAGGAGCAGAGCCAGTGCCCACACTTCAGGGCCAGGCTGGCTCCCCAAGCCTGGAGCCCACCCCAGTCTGCCATCCCTTTGGTTTCTTTCCATTTGCCCATTGTTTCTTCTGTTTCTGTATTTCTGATCCCTCCTCCCGCTACACCCTCTCCCTGTGCTCTTCTCTCCCCACTTCCCTGTCCCTGTTCCTGTATCTCCATCTCCATCTCTCATCTCTTCTCCTCTGCCCCCCATTCCCCAGGCGTGTGGCTCCTCTCTAACCCAATATAAATAACAGAAATTAATTTGTCAGCCAGCCAGCAGCAAGCTGAGGAGGAAAGCTGGTTGAAATAATTATTCTTGACTTAAGAAATCGGTTTTTTGATTCCTGAAGGCTAATGGAGTGAGAGCAGCACCTGGTCAGGCTGCACTAATGGCGGACAGCGTGGGCCGGGCCAGGGAGGGAGGGCTTCTTTTGGTTCTACAATGAGCGAACCCTCCCCCCATTTCTCCCCCTCGCCCCCAACACACATCTCTACTTGAAAGGAAAACGAAGCACGAGGGGCACTCTCTAGGTTAATGGAGTCACACACATGACTTGGGGACAGGATTTTTCATCAGGCCTGCTCCCTCCAGTCCCTGACTCCCCCCCTCTCCTGAACCCAGGCCCACCTCTCAGAGAGAAAGCTCTCCCCCAGGTCAGCTGGAGCAGGTGCTGAATGGAAGGGGAAGGAACCTAATATTTACTAAGATTCTACACTAGGCCAGGCACTATGCTAGACCCAGGACTCACCAGGACGCATTAAGTCCTTACAACCACCTGGGAATGAAGTCTGAGGGCATTCCCATTTCCCCACCAGAAAACAAAGCATAAGCAACTTGTCTAAGATCAAAGGGAAGAATCAAGGATGCTCAGGGGAGAAGAACAAACTTCCTCACCCCAGCTGCGGGGAGGTGGGGGAGGGGCGCGGCGGGGGGAGGGGGAGTGATGGGGTGGAGAATTTGAGGGATGCATCCATCTTTTCTGGCAAGAATAACAACGCACCTTCAAAGGGTTAATTGAAGGCCTATAAATGAAGGGACTCTTTAAAGAGCTGTGACAGTTTTAAGGAAACTAATAAGAGGTGATTAAGCACCCAGGCCCTGTTACCATCCCAGGCATGAAGGGGGACCGGAGGGGCTGCCAAGGGCTGTAGCTGTGGGAACTGGCCCACCCAACAGGAGCCTGGGTGTAGAATGCAGCTGATCAAACTGCCTGGAAGAGAGGGAGGGGAGCCAAATACCCTGGTCCTTCCCCCTGCTGCTTTCAGACTTGCTGGTGGCCCTCCCCCCGTCCCTCCCCCCGCCCCCAGTCAGCGGGCCCAGCGAACAGAGACCCTAAGATGCAGTGGCAGGGATCACCCTTCCAGGGCACAAAGCGCAGTGGAACAGGGCAGCAAGGGGACCTGAAGGGAAGAGAATGATCAGGACACAGTGGAGTCTCCAGGGCTCTCTGAGAAAGTACCAACTAGATGGAACAGAGACTGGGGAGTCTGGAGGGGCGAGGAAGAGACATCCCCAGCCTGGGAACCAGCTGCTGTCTGATGGGAGACGCACCAGTTGGTTGGATATCCTGGGGCCCAGACCTCAGTCTGAGAACCAAAGAAACCCAGCTAGAACCAGGAGCCCAAGAAACGTCTGAGTAACCAGGAGAGGGAGTGGGCCCCTGGAGCAGGGAGTCTGCCTGCAAGTTTGGAGGAGAGAGAAGGAGAAGGAGCTGGGTGATCCCCAGTCACCAAGCACTGACTTGAGAAGAGGTGAGTTTGATGACAGGGAGGGTACACAGCCTGCATAAAAGCACCCAGGTAAGAACAGGTGTCAGGGGAAAGGACAGGGGGGCGGGTAGGGAGAAAAGGGCAGAAGTCAGTTTCCTCAACAGGAGGCTGAAGTCATAGAAGGGCTGGGGCTCGTCTAATCCACTGCCCTGCCCCCACCTCTGGGTTTTAGAGGGGAGGTAATGTGTCTGGAAAAGTTGTGATTACCCCAAGCCCACTAGTGGGCAGGGGCGGCAGGCTGCTAAGCCAGTGAGCATGGAGGCCTCAAGCCTAGTGGATGGAGTACGTGCTGGCCTCCCTGCTGCTCAGGGGCCCACATGCCATCCATTTTCCCTCCACACAGCAGCCACTGGATCTTTCCAAAACACAAGCCCAATCTCAGCAGCCACAAATCCCTTCGAGGCTCCCCACTGTAAGGATCACGTTGGATTCCTCCCTCGGTAACTGACATGGGGCCCTTCGGATCTCACCAGCCTCTTCCCCACCCTCCCCACACTGAGCCCCCAGGTTGCCCAGAAAGTCCCATGTCTGCCCCTTAAACACATTCCTTCAGCTTAAAATGCTCTTCCCTTCCATTTATCCCCCCTCTGGCAAATACCTACTGGCTCTGATCATAGATTTTACTTCTTCTGAAGCCTTTCTTGGCACTACCTTGACTTTCTATTATAAAAGAGTAGAGGCTCAGTGCATGAAATTCATGTACAGATAGGGTCTCTAGGCCTGGCCAGCAATCAGGGCTGATCAGATTCCCCACCCCTGTGTCCCCGCCTCCTTGCCTCCTCCTTCCCTTGCCATCCGCTGTGTTCTGCACCACCCCCTGGTGGTCATCAAACCTCATAGCAAGCCATCAAACTCCTGGTGGAACTTCTGAGGGAACACTTTGTATATTAGCCTTTTATATATATACATAGCTCTCCCATTCAAAAAGTCTTATTCAGCAAAGACATTTGCCTGTGTGTCTCCCTCCCCATGACTGTAAATCCCATGAAGCCAGGACTTTGACTCATTTACTATTATAATCCTTCTGCCTAGTGAGGTGCCTGGCAGTAGTAGATGCTTTATATTTGTTAAAATCATACAAGTGCAGCTGTGTAAGACTAAGTAAAGCTGGACATGTGCTCAGGTGGAAC
Source organism: Lasiurus borealis (assembly GCA_004026805.1). Taxonomy (NCBI): domain Eukaryota; kingdom Metazoa; phylum Chordata; class Mammalia; order Chiroptera; family Vespertilionidae; genus Lasiurus; species Lasiurus borealis. Next base: position 14,453 of record PVJN01007958.1, on the reverse strand, counting down.
CACTGCCAAGATACACTGTGAAAAGCTCAGTGTATGTTTGTGTGAAACAAGAGAACAATGTACACGTATTTAATTTTTTAGAAGGAAACTCATGAAACCGATGAGGTTGATTGTCTCTGAGAAGAACTGAGTGGTTGGTGTAGGAGTCGAGGGAGTTTATGACTTTGGGATTTGGGGACCTATTCAGTTAAAAAAAAAAATTGTAATTAAAACTAAATAGGAGCCCACTGGCATGGCTCAGTGGTTGAGGTCAGCCTATGAACCAAGAGATCACAGTTTGATTCCCAGAGTCATGCTTGGGTTTCGGGATGGATCCCCAGTGGAGGGCACGCAGGAGGCAGCCAATCAATGATTCTCTCTCATCACCGATGTTTCTATCTCTCTTTCCCTCTTCCTTCCTCTCTGAAGTCAATAAAATATATATATATTTTTAAAACACTAAATGGGAAATATTTGATATTTAATGGGTGGTTCAGAAGCCCTGGAGTGTGGAATGCATGAGCCTGGTTGGAGCAACTTGCTACTGCTACCCACTCTGCCTGGGATTTCCAGACCCTGGGCCTGCCACCAGTCACTTGCTGAGGGTACTCAGGTTGTACCAGCTGCCAGAGAGGCTGCAGAGGGGCTGGCACAGAGAGCCAATGGGTAAGAAGGACCTGGGAGAGATTTCTCAGGAGCCCAATGCAAGTTTCTCGGCTCCTTTCTCCACCGACCTTCCGCTTCTCCATTTCCAGTGAAGACAGAACAAAAGGGTCGGGGAGAAACTCTAAGAGGAGAGATGGAGTTAGACAACAGAGAGAACTGCCTGGGGTGAAAAGGCTGAACTATCTCTCTGCCATCTGTCCTGAGCGCCCCAGGCCTGGCTGCAGGGCAGGTGTGTCCCTCCCGGGAGCAGAGCACCTGTAGCTGCACTTTCCCTTGAGCCGGATCAGTGAGTTTTGTTCTGGAGGACCCGCACCAGGGGGAGCTGCCCAGCCCTCGCAACTTCCCTGCTGTCTGCACTGCTGCCTCTCACCCCAGCTCTCAGCAAAGACAGGAAATCCTCCTCCAGAAAAACCCTGTCGGGAATCACACAGAAAGGGCTCAGCACCGCGCAGAGTCAGAGGCAGAGGCAGAAGCTTTCTTCTCCCTTGGAGCCGGTGGAGGGAAATCCGAGCTTTCAAAGTGCCCATAACCAGCCAGTCACCACATGTCCCCCTTCCTCTGTGCAGGCTCCCATGCTGAGGTGCCATAAAGGAGAAGCCACGTCCCTCTCCGAAAGACCACCCTAGAGCAGTTACTCCCAGCTGTCCAGAGGGAGCCCTCAACAGAGGGAGAAGAGGCTGAGCTCCACCCGATTAACTGGGCGGGAGGCCTTGGACCAGCTCCTGCATTCTCAGGCGTCTTTCCTCGGCCGTAAAATCCAATAAGCCCCAGAGGTTTACAGGGGGTAAAGCACCCGCAAGTGCTTTGCAGACTTTCTCTGCTTAAAAGAACATGACAGCTTTCATTTGGATTTGCGGGTTATCAGTTCAGTCTGCTTAGCATGTCAGGAGAGAACCCCAGGGCACAACCACACAAACCAAGGGCAATGGCCCTTCAGAGTTCATTCGGTGTGGCTAAGGGAAGGGGCACCCACCTGCTCCTAGCACAATGGGCAGGAGTCTAGGAATAGTGGGTGTCCATCCTGTCCTCTCCCCTGACACAGTGCCTGCTTCTCCCCACCTGACAGACCCTGCTGCCTTTCCATAGGCAAGAACTTCAGTTACCCATTCTGCTCCAGGTGGCACAGGGACTCTGGGGAAGTGACGGGGCATGGGTAGCACCCTTGAGACATTAATATTATGTTATGTTATTTATTTTTATTTTTGTTGATCCTCAAGCCAGGATACTTTTCTCATTGATTTTTAAAAAAATGTATTTTATTGATTTTCCACAGAGAGGAAGGGAGAGGGATAGAGAGCTAGAAACATCCATGAGAGAGAAACATCAATCAACTGCCTCCTGCACGCCCCCTTCTGGGGATGTGCCCGCAACCAAGGTACATGCCCTTGACTGGAATAGAACCTGGGACCCTTACTCTTCAGTGTGCAGGCTGATGCTCTGTCCATGGAGCCACACCGGTTTCAGTTCCCATTTATTTTTAAAGAGAGTGGAAGGGAAGGGAAGAGACAGAGAGAAACATCGATGTGAGAGAGAAACATCAAGTGGTTGCCCCCCATATGGGCCCCGAGGAGAGCCGGGGATCGAGCCTGCAACCCAGATCTGTGCCCTTGACCAGAATCCAATCTGAAATTATTCAGGCCCTGGGTCGAGGCTCTAACCACTGAACAACTGGCTAGTTTTTTAAGTTAATATAAAACATATACAAGAGTAGAGTGCACAAATCTTAAGGGTACTGCTCGATAATTTTTTTTAATATATTTTATTGATTTTTTACAGAGAGGAAGGGAGAGAGATAGCAAGTCAGAAACATCGATGAGAGAGAGACATCGATCAGCCGCCTCCTGCACACCCCACAGTGGAGATGTGCCCACAAGCAAGGTACATGCCCCCCTGGAATCGAACCCGGAACCTTTCAGTCCGCAAGCCGACGCTCTATCCACTGAGTCAAACCGGTCTCAGCTCGATGAATTTTATATATGGGTCACGCAGGTAAACCACAACCAATGGGTCACGCAGGTAAACCACAACCTAGATTAAGATAGAGAACATTTCCACATTTCCAGTGCCTCCTGATCAACAGTGCCTCCAAAGGCAGCCACCACTGGGTTGCCAATTGCCATAGCTTCTCTCTGCCTCTTCTCCAAGTTCACATGCATGCAATCATAGTGTGTGATGATTTCCTGCCTGGCTACTTTCACTAAACATTGTATCTGTGAATCTCATAGTGTTGCCTGTGGTTACAGGAATTCTTTTTCATTCCTGAGTAGCATTTCATTGTGTACTACCAGGACTGGTATCATGTATGTAAATGCATATAATCCTAGCTAACAAAAGAGTAATATGCAAATAGACCATATTCCTGCTATGCCAGAAGCCACGCCCACCAGCCAATCAGGAGTGAGTATGCAAATTAAACCCAACCAAGATTACTGTGGCCACAGAGAGAGCAGGTGGGAGGCTTGGGTTTCCCTGGCAACGGAGGAAGCCAACCTTTCTGCACACCCTGGCTGGCCCAGGCCTCCACTCAATGCTACAAAGTTTCAATTATAGAAGATAAATAAATTCCAACAAAAATAGCAGCAGCCATGGAGCTGGAGAGAGCAGGAGACTAGGGTTGCCCCCAGTAATGGAGGTAGCCAAGCTTTCCACAGCCCTGGCTTGCCTTGGCCTCCACTTAAGGCTACAAAGTTTCAATTATAGAAGATAAATAAATCCCAACAAAATGACTGGCCACTGAGTGACCAGGAGGCTTGGCTCCACTCCAGGTTACAAAGTTTCAATAGTAGAAGATGCCCAGACAGGTTTGGCTCAGTGGATAGAGTGTCAGCCTGCGGAGTGAAGGGTCCCAGGTTCGATTCCGGTCAGGAGCATGTACCTTGCTTGTGGGCACATCTCCAGTGTGAGGCGTGCAGGAGGTGGCTGATTGATGTCTCTCTCTCATATCAATGTTTCTGACTTTCTATCCCTCTCCCTTCATCTCTGTAAAGAATCAATAAAATATATTTTAAAAAATAGTAGAAGATAAATCAATTCCAGATACCAGGGCCTCTGTCTGGGTTGCTGGTGGGCATGGCCAGCCTGCAAATCACCACAGGCCCCTCGCCCAGGCCACTCCCAACCCCAAGGAAACCCCCACCCTGATCCAGGACACCCTTTAAGGCAAACCAGCTGGCCCCCACCCATGTACCAGGCCTCTATCCTATCTAATAAAAGAGTAATATGCAGATTGACCATCATTCCAACACACAATATGGCTGCCCTTATATGGTCAAAGATCCTGTCCCCATGTGGACATAAGATGGCTACCACAAGATGACCTACAAGGGAGGACAGTTGTGGATGATCGGGCCAGCAGGGGAGGGCAGTTGGGAGGGACTAGGCCTGCAAGGGAGGGCAGTTGGGGGCAATCAAACCTGCAGGGGAGGGCAGTTAGGGATGACCAGGCTGGCAGAGGAGGGAAGTTGGGGGCGACCGGGCCTGCAAGGAAGGGCAGTTGGGGGGACCCAGGAATGCAGAGGAGAGTAGTTGGGGGGGAACAAGCCTGCAGAGGAGGGCAGTTAGGGGCAAACAGGCTGGCAGGGGAGCAATTAGGCATCAATTAGGCTGGCAGGGGAGTGGTTAGGGATGATCAGACTGGCAGGTAGAAGCAGTTAGGAGCAATCAGGAAGGCAGGCAGGTGAGCAGTTGGGAGCCAGCAGTCCTGGATTGTGAGAGGAATGTCCGACTGCCTGTTTAGGCCAGATCCTACCAGGATGGGGCCTAAACGAGCAGTCAGACATCCCTCGAGGGGTCCCATATTGGAGGGGATGCAGGCTGAGCTGAGAGACACCTCCTCCTGACCCCCTGCATATATTTTGTGCACCGGGCCTCTAGTTTCTATATAATCACCATTTACTTGTTCAGCTTCTTGCTGGTGGATATGTGTGCTATTTTCAATTGTTGGCTATTAGGAATAAAGCTGCTCTGAATCCCCTCATACCTATCTTTTGATGAATCCATTAACATTATTTTAAGACACTTGACTTTTAAAATATCCAGCAAGACACTACTTTCTGCTTCCTCCTACTGAGCTGTGCCATGCGGGGATGAGATTACAGCACCACTGCAGTGCAGACTGTCTGTGGGGGAAGAGGCAGCCTCGGGACCCCTGCCCTGGGCAGACCCCCCAAAGCCTCCAATGGCAGCCTTGGGTCTCCGTGCCACTACTGACAGGGCAGAGGCTCTGGCCTAGGTCTGCACCAGAACCGAGGGGCAGGATAAAGCAGGAAAGCTCCTTCAAACCTGGTGAAGTGTATCCAGCCTGGGTTTTATGGCTCAGGTGCTATTTCACAGAGCGAACAGCGGCTGGGGGAGGCCTGGCGACCTGGCTTCACTTCAAGGTTCTGCCAGCTGCTGGCTGTGTGGCCCTGGATATGTTTATCTAAGTTCTCTGAGTCTCCATTTCCCCACCTCGAAGCATGGATTGTCAGCAGAATTAAATAACAGATATAAATCACCTAGCATAGTGGTTGGTATCTATAATAATGTTGTTGTTTTTTCTTGTGTGTTTAGCTAGTAAGCAAAAACAAACAAATAATAAAATAAATTTTAAAAGGAACTAAAGCTCTTAAAGGGAAGAGGGAAGAATGGAAAGGAACAGATTAAACCTTGACCATGCTTTGTGTCTCCCTGTTCTCAATATCCAGCACAACACCTAGCACACTGTTGGAACTCAATAAATGGTTATTGAATGGCCCTGAAAGGAGGAGTAAACAAATAGACCAGGCATCACATTGAAATTGCTTTTCAGCCTTGTTTTAGACCGACTACCAAGTGGAATTTATTACAAAGGAGAAACACACTGGGTGAGACAGCAGGGCTGATGGGTGTCCCAGGCTCTAACCTCAGCCAGGAAGGGTGTCTCAGCCTCGTAGATAATGAGCTTAGGTCAGAGAGCACATGGCAGGGAATAGAAAGAGGCATTGGGAGCAGATGAACCATAGGTGAACCATATGGTTAGTGAATGGAACTCTCAACAGAACACATTCAATATGGGAGCGTTGGGGTGGGAGTGGGGCTCAGCAAGGAGCTGGCTGGGTCCAGAGGTCAGCCAGGGCACCTGGGAGATAACAAGCAAGTTTGCAAAGAATACTCAGCAAGTCAGGAAACTGCGCTGGGATTCCTGACCCTCCCCTCCACAGACACACACACACACACACACACACACACACACACACACACACACACACCCTTCCCGTTCAAGGAGTGGATTTCGTTCTGCCGATCATTCTTCCTTTGAGATGACTCGTGGCTGAGTTGTCAGGAATGCAGAAGGTTCCAGAGAGGAGGGGCATCTGCCACCTCATCCATCTGTGCACACAGTTCTGGTAGCCCTGCAGCACGAGTGTTCCCAGGCTGTCCACAGGGGGGCGAGGGGGAGCCAGACCTGGCGTTCAGGCCATCTGGGCCATTCCGGCGCTGGGAAGAGCACTGGATTGGGGGAGTCAGGAGACCTGGGTGCTAGACCTTCCCAGGCTGCTACCACTGGCCCCCCCTGGATAAGTCACTTCCTCCCTCTGTGCCTCAGCTGACTCCAACAAGGGCGAAGACCTCTCCTGCCTAGAACCAGGGTGTCTCATTTGTCATTGGATTTAACACCTCAAGTTTGAGAAGGCAGTGGAGTATTTCTGGTTGATTTATGTAGGTATACACACTCCCAGTTTTGTTCCCCAGAAAGATATAGGGAAAACTACTTTCTTTGAGATTGTATCTTACAAATCCATTAGGAGTGCAGACAGGGAATGAGAGAACATGATAGTACCAGCTGACTGTGCAAAACACTTTGCTTTCATACTTTCTGTGAATGCTCACAGCTGCCCTTCAGGCCAGACGTGAGTAGGAGGGGCATTTTTTCTGACTCTTTATTTTTGCATTAAGCTGTAACTTACTCACATGCAGTAAAGTGCCTTAACCCTAAGTGCACATATAGCTAGACAAGTCTTTGCCTACATGTATGCCTGTGTGCCTACCGCCAGATCAAGATATACAGCATTTCCAGTGCCCCAGGAGGCTCCTCACACTTCCTCCCAGTCAATGCCCATAGGTAACCTCTCTTCTGGCCTCAAAATGCTCTTTTTGCCCATAGGTGAGGATACTGAGGCTCAACCATGTGACTTGCCCAAAGTCACTTAGCTAGAAATAGCATGTTTCTGCTTTGGGAGGGAGGGAGTGTTTGGGGAGCTTGAAAGGAATGCAAGTGTGCTGGAAGCAGCCTGGTCACTCAGCGGCTGCCCAGGGTGCCCACTCTCCCATGGCAGCAGCTGCAGGCAGGGAACACTTGCCTCCACGGGCTGAGGCTGCATCCTCCCTTGTCCCTCCTGCTTAACCTCTCTGGTGCCAGAGTGCCCTGCCCTCAGTGGAGGATCCCCTGGGAGAACAGAACTGTGCCCAATTTCAAAAGGCCTAAGCGTGCAAGGCTTGACTTGAGAAGTGACTGAGGCTTTACTGCTAGCCGGTGAGCCCTCTCCACAGCCCATCGCCAGGCCACCTTGGAGTGCTGCAGGCCATCAGGAGGAAACCTTGCCTCTCCCCGGACTTCCCTGGGGTCCTGTCTGGGTTTGGGCTACAAGATTCTGCCTGGAAGGCTATCACCAGGAAGTGACCCCAGTGCTTTTGAAGTTTTGTTCCAACCTCCTCCTCTGAGAGGACATGCTGGCAAAGAGCATCATGGGTATTTGCCAGCCCCTCATGTGAAAGTTGTTCATCCCAGTGGGGCTAAGAATGAACTGGTGTTTCAATAAACATATTTGTCTTGATCTTGACCTCAGAATTCTCATTACCTTCAATCCCTAAAATGCTTTACACCCTTTCTTAAAATTCTGTAAACACCTTGCCCCGTCCTCCTGGTTGTAGGAAGCAGCACGATTTACGAAAGGAATACTGGCTCTGGCGTTTTGCAGGGATGGGCTTGAGTTTCAGCTCTGGCAACTTCTCCACTGTGTGACATTAGAGAGACTTCTTAATCTTTCTGTTGCAAAAACTGCTAGTGTTGCCTCTCTTCTTCCATAGTAATGGGACCTCAACATTTGTGCTTAGCTCATGGCCACGCAAAAGACATCGCCCAACTTCCCTTATGCCTAGGTGGCCATGTGGCTAAGTTCTAGCCAATAGGATGCAAGCAGAAATGTCATATGGCATCTTTGGGGAACCTTCCTTAAAAGTCAAGCACCCTTTGCTCTCTTTATTCTTTCTTTATCCATCTGCAACAAAGATGTAATGACTGGAGCTCTAGCCACGATATTGGACCATCACAGAAGCAAGAAACAAACTTCTTCCTTGGGGTCTTTGTTCCTTACAACAGAACCGATTCCTAACTAATACAGCCTCTAAGCATCAGTGTCCTGATCTGGAAAATGGAGATAGCAATGCCTGCCTGGAAGACTGTTCAGAGGGGTAACATACAAAAAGAGCCTTACATGCCCAGCCAGCATGGCTCAATGGTTGAGCATAAACCTATGAACCAGGTCAGGTCACATGCCTGGGTCGTGTGCTACATCCCCAGGGGGGTATGTAGGAGGCAGCCAATCAATGAATCTCTCTCAACATTGATATTTCTGTATTTCCCTTTCCTTCCCTCTCTGAAATCAATAAAAATAAAATAAAAAGAGCCTAGCAAGAGTAGTAAATATTAACAAACATCCACCTGTCTGTCCCCCAATGTCTGTACTCCTTCAGTCCAGCACTGAGCACCTCTGTGTGTCCAGTGCTGCACCAGACATTCAGAAAAAGAAGGTGCAGTCACTAGGGGACTCCCAGTCCATGGGAAGTCAGGTGTGAAACCGACTCAGTGTGGCCAGTGCTCAGTTGGTAGAAAAGCCACCAAAGCACAGAGGAGGAGTGCCTGTCCAGAGTGGGCAGAGGGGTAGGGCCAGGGGAGGTTTTCTGTAGGAGATGCTGCTGGAGCTGAATCTAAAAACCAGAAGAGGAGTTAGCCCAAAGGGAAAGCAATCTGTAGAGGACACCAAATGTGCAAAGGCACAGAGGCGTGGCTGTGTGAGCATTATTTATGGAACTCCAGGAAGCCATTAGGACCGGAGCCCAGTGGGAGGAAGCAGCTGGGAGAGATAAAGGCCTTGCCTACCATGAGCTGTTGACCTTTCGGCCACCAGGGCCAGAATACCTGCCTGGCCTTTGTCATTGACAGGTGACTGAAGTGGGAAGTGGGTGTATGCCTTTTAGAGTGAGACTATATATAGAAACACACACATACATGTGCACACATACATACATACACACAGAGAGAATAAAATTATACACACATACAAGACTGTGTTGTTATAGTACTCTGGTTACTAACCAGAGTCCTCAGGCAACTTTAAATGCATGGGCAGAGCCTCCCATTGTTGAAGCTTAGGGTAAGTACCATCCCTGATGCAACCCCAGGGACCAGTGAGCAGGGTCATAGTAAACTAACTTGGCCCTTGGAGACCATCCCTGTGAAAGAAAGGAGGAGGGGGCAGCCTCACAGGAGCATGGGAGACAAGAAGGAGGAATCTCAGGGGCCTAGATGAGATCAAGCTGTCCTCATTCTCATCTCAGTGTCTTACAACCAATAATAATCTAGCTATATAATAGAGGAATATGCAAATTAGCTGGGACACCATAACATCACGACCTAATAGCAGGAACTTGGAGCTGCATGGTGCCTGGCTGGGACGAGGGACCTCAGACCGTGCCCCCCACCCCGGTGCTGGGCTGGGAAACTTCAGGCTGTGTCCCCCACCCTGGCAGGACTTGATGAAGACTTCAGGTTGCACCCCCTGCCCCAGCACTCAGCAAGGGGACCTGAGGCTGCACCCCCCACCTGGTGGGACTTGACTGGGGACCTGAGACTGCACCCCCTTCCTGGAGGGGCTTGATGGGGTAGGGACAGCTGGGTTTAGGTTTCACCCAATGGTGGTGGGGCTGCATTTTTGAAGCATGTGTGGGTGGTGGGCAGGGACTTGACTCTAGGTCCCATGGTATGCCCCAGACTCTGACAGGAGGAAGATTTTCATATACATTTTACTAATTTTCTTTCATCTCTGACATTTCTATTATAGAAAAGGGGCAAATAGCAATATTAAAATATTTCCTCTAATTAATGCCCTTTTAATGTTCACAAATTTCATGCACCGGGCCACGAGTGGTATAATATAATGCTAGTAATATATGATATTATAATACTAATAACAACAGAATAATAATGGTAATGATAGGAATCATCATGAGGACCTATTCTGTTGCTCAGTGCTGTTGTGAGCGTTTTATGTGTATTCACTCATTTATTCATCAGAACAGCCCTTCGAGGCAGGTGCTATTATCGCACAGAGAAGGAGGCCATGTGGTGTTGGGTTATGCTTTGGTAACCATTGTGTTCTCTCTCCTCACCCTGACAACACTCAGGAAATTCTACTGTGGGTCCCAAAGTGTGTGTTTGAGCCTTGGCCCCCAGCTCACATGCACATGCACACACACACACACACATGTACATACATGTACATATAGCATGGTGCATGTCTGAACCAGGCTCTATTTGGCTCCCAGCCAAGGCTCAATCACAGAAAAGTGCCCGGGATAAAATGCCTGACCTTGGCTTATATCAGTCCTCACATCCAGATCCTCAGGCCTTTTCTCCTCTGCTACCAGACCCGCTCCCATGGAAATACATATTTGAAACGCATTTTTACAAACATGTGCATGACTGAGAAAGACTTAAAATACTGCCATGTACTGAATAGTCACTAAAAACCAACTCTATGATGCTTAGCCTGGACCACACCATGCTCTAACATTATCCATGGCTTCTAATTTTTTTCAGAAAGTCCAAACTCTCACCTTGCATTCAAAGTCCACTAGCACAGAATCATTTTTTTGTTTGTTTGTTAATCCTCACCTGAGAATAATTTTTTCATTGATTTTTAAAAAGAGTAGAAGAGAGAGGGAAAGACAGAGAGAAACATCAATGTGAGAGAAACACATTGATTGGTTGCCTCCTGCAGGAGCCCTGACCAAGACCTGGGCCCAGGATTTTCTTCCTTCCTTCCTTTTTTTCTTTCTTTAATTTTCTCTAGCACTGAATCTAAACCATCTGTTCAGCTTTATCTTCCACCTCATACAGCCAATGTGTATCTTTTTTTTAGACACAGTTCAAATAAACTGAACTATTTGTCCAGTTAAGTGAGGAAGTGCAGGAAAGATGGAACATGAGGAGTTCTCAGGGGAAAAGGAAAAAGTGTACTCAGAGATAGAAAGTGGTGCTGGAAAGTGTTGGCTGAGGGTGTGGGTGGCAAGAAGGATACAGGCATAAGGATGGGGCAGGGGAGCCAAAGAGGCTTGGCTTTCTCCCCACATGCCTTGTGCCCCAGGACTGGAAACTAGAGCTGATGGTGATAACAATACTGATGATAATAACAGCTAATATTAATATTCAATAAAACAGCAGCCAGGCACTGCTCTGAGCAATTAGGTACGTTAACTCATTTGATCTTCACAATAACACTATAAGGTAGCTACTATTATAGTGTTACATCCATTTTATGGATGATGAAACTGAGGCATACACAGGGAGGTATTAAACTCAACTCTTCTGGCTTCTCTGGATCAGCTTGGGTTTTTGTTAGAGCTCCTTTTTGGTCTCCTCTCCCAACACATCTCTTTCTGTCTTTCTTCCTCAGTTAGCTTTGGTATCTGGGCCTTTCCTTCTGCCTCCTGTTCCTGCCATCTTTCTGTCTCTGCCCCACTTCCCCTCATCCATTTAGTACAAAACACGCACACACACACACACACACACATGCTCTTCCCACTCCAGTCTCTCTTATCATCCATCAAAGTCAAAAAGGGGAACTGGCACTGTGACTGAGCGCTGTGCCATCAATAAAGTGCTAATAATGCCTCATTCAGGAGGAGGCTGTTGGAGAGAGAGCTGGGGACATGGAAATGGGTTGGGAAGACAGGGTTGGGGGCAGCGATCTGGCTGCCTTAATCCTGTTTGTCCTGAATGGGCTTTGGAGGGAAGGAGGCATGGATTTAACGTTAGCTCTCCAGGAAGGATCTGGAAGATGATCGGGATTCCTTGCAGCCCAGCTCTATTTCTGGCTGCCTCCCAGGGCAGGCCTGGAGACACAGGCCATGAAATTCCCTTTGTATGCCAGGCCCAGCCCCAGGCCTCTCCAGAGCTGGGGGCAGGGACAGTCCAGGACAGCTGCAGCAGGCTGCAGCAGCCAGGCAGAGGCCCAGGGAGCCTGGAATCTGATAGGAAGAGGGATTCCATGGAGGAGCTAGAGGAGTCATTGTGAGCCAGTGAGCGAGAGTGCAGGCAACTTCTGTCCTTCCCTCTGCACTTGAAAGCCACTCCTCTCCACCTGTCTTCAGAGGGGGGTGCAGTCTACCATATGCGGCAACCCAGGCAGCTCCTGTACTTGCTGGTCCCTGCTGCGCTGAGAGACCATGTGAAGATATGTGAGGTGCTCATCAGTGGATTCGTTATCACTTGCATTAGGTTTTCTGGTATGGCAAGAATTAGCAGGAAAATAATTAGCCCAATCCTTGGCACACGTACAGTTGGGCCCAGAGCAACCCGTTTTGCTAAGTTAGTGAACCCAGCAGCTGTGGGTCAAATAAACATCTGATGACCATGAAGTCAGGAGAGAGACATCCTCTGGATTATGACTGTACTTTTGGACTATGGCTTTTACTGTCTTCAAATACCAGAAATTCTCCCAGGAAACAGACTTTGGCAAAAGGTAGAAATATAAATACAGCATGTGTGCGTGCATACACACACACACACACACACACATACACACACACACACACACACACACAGGTCAGCCTATGATGAAATCCAAGGAGGGGAGCTGGGATTTTCATTCTTTTCCTGATAATGAATCCAGTAGGAGGCGGGGAGCCTCCAGGCTCTGTACTTCTGGACTCAGGCTTTATGCTATGATTATAATTCATTTTCTTTGATTTCCTCTGTGTAAGCTGGAATGCTCTGGCGAGGCCTCTTTGGGACCACATGAAAGCTTGAAGAAATTTATAAATAGAACTAAATTCTCGGATTGTATTCCCACAGTTTGGTCCTGTAAATTGAGATGGCTGAACTGAGAGGTGGAAGGGTACAGTGGGTGGGACCTGCCCCTGCCCCCACTTTCCCAGGGCCAATTCATTGCTGTTACCTTTGCTATCAAGGCCTCCGAACTCTGGAAGCTAATGCTCCTCTAGCGTCCCAGCTTTCTCCCGATGCCGAAGGGCAAGGGGGCAGTGCTTCAGAGAGCTTTCTGCCCCTGCCCAACCTGCCTGCCTAGGGGCCCTGGGGGTGAAGTTCTAGGAAGATGCTGAGGAATTCTAACAGCTCCATCTATAAAGAGGGCTGGGGCCTACTTCTATTAGAAAATCCCCTCTATTTGGAATGTCCTTCTTTTGGAGATCTTGGCAAGAACTTCCCTCTTCCTTTGAGAGTCCTAATCTATTGAGAACTTCTTTCCTTGGGGCATCTCTACCAATGAAGAAATATAAAGGAAAACCTCTTTCTTGGTTTCTTGGTGGGAAGCCCTGCAGGCCGGTTGGGTAAACTGGGATGGGGGAGGGAGGGCAGAAAGGAGGAAGGGAGAGGGGGAAGGGAGATGACAGACAGCAATGAGAGAGAACTGAGTGGGGTCTCTACAAGGAAGAGGCGTTCAGTGTTGAATCCAAAGGTGGGATGGTTGTGTATTACTTACCTTGGAACAATGTTGTCTGTTTAAGAAACTAAACTATTTTTGGAGTTGGGATAGATAAGACTGGGGAGAGTGAAAGACAGGAGCACCGTAGGATCTGGTAGTCAATCCTCCCTCATGCTTCCTCCTTCCTGTGGTGCCTGCACTCCCCTTCTCTAGGGTAAAGGTTCCCAACTAGAGATGATTCTGCTCCACCGGAGGCATTTGGCAATATCTGGTGACATTTTGGGTGGTCACAACTGGGAAAGCAAATGCAATTGACACCTGGTGGGTAGACACTAGGGATGCTGCTAAACATCCTGCAATGCACAAGACAGTTCCTCACAACAAAGGAGTGTCCAGCCCAGATTGTCAATAGTGTAAGTTGAGAAACCCTGACCTAGGGCAACAGAGCCCATTCCTTAGAGGGGTGAGTGCACCTGGGTTTCAAGTCCTAGTAGGGGAGCCATATGAGTCCTGGTTTGGTGGGCAAAGAGAGCGCCATTCTGCATGCCCTAAAACTTCAAAAACCTGAGGGTGTAATTGGGGACCCTGAGAATGAGGGTATTTGTCGAGAGCAAAGAGATGGTCCAGAGTGGGGTGGTCTGAGATGGAAGAAGAAAGGGTGGAAGTGCCATGAACCCCCCACAACCTCCATGAATGAATGGGGACAGTGTAGCCTGTCCCTCCAGAGCAGAGAACATGGGCTTGGTGTGAGTACAAAGCTGGCCACGTGGCTATTGTCTGGGCCTCTCTCCCCGCTGATCTCAGGGGTAGTGTTACTGCAGCTCATTACAACCTTAACCAGAGACAAATACAGCAACATTAATTTAATTTTATTTACATTTCAGAGCCATTTAGATGGAATAAATGGAACCGAAGTTGATTGAAAATGTCCTCTAGGACAGGCCCTGAGCTTCCTCAGACTGCCTGGCTTTGATGAATGATGGCAGCGGCTGCCATCCAGAGCACACAGCCTCCCTGGAAGGCAGGGCAGGAGGCAGAGGATCCAGCCAGAGGACTGCCCACTCCCAGAAGCCCAAGGGCAGGCTGTCCCTCTCACTGCACTGTGCCCTTCACCAGCTCATCATC
>PVJN01007957.1:0-67239 GCA_004026805.1 Lasiurus borealis | reverse complement strand
GGTGGTTTTCAGGCCAGCCACATTGCCCTGGTGACCCTAGTGGATTTATTTTCCTGGTATCTGGGATTTATTTTTCTTCTACAATTGAAATTTTGTAGCCATAAGTGGAGGCTAAGGCAGGCCAGAGTGTGCTGAAAGCTTGGCTTCTTCCATCTTCAGGGGCAACCTTAGCCTCCTTCTCTCTCTAGCTCTGTGGCTGCTGCCATTTTTGGGGGTGATTTATTTTCTATAATTGAAAATTTGTAACCTTGAGTGGAGACCTGGGCCTGCCAGGCTATGTGGAAAGCTTGGTTTCATCCATTGTCGGGAAACCCAAACCTCCCTTCTGCTCGCTCTGTGGCCAAAGCATCTTGGGTGGGGTTAATTTGCATACTTGTTCCTGATTAGCTGGTGGGTGTAGTGGAGTGATGGTTAATTTGCATATTATTATTTTACTAGATAGGATTAATTGAAGCACATATGTAAGTTAATGATTTTTTCTTTTTTTCCTTTTTTTTTTTGAAAAAGTAGAAGGGAGGGAAGATAGGGAGGAGAGATGAAGAGAGAAGAGAGAAATATTGGCATTAGAGACCCATTCATTGGTTGTTTCCAGCACATACCCCAATCAGAGCTAGGGAGCAAACTTGCTACCCAAGTACATGCCCTTGACTAGGAATTCAACCCTCTAGGCAATTGATAGATTTTCCTTTTCTAAATTGAACAGCAATGTGCAATGGTATCCCATGCAATGCAATTTACTTTATAATGGGTTCAGTAAAAGTTTTTCAACTATGGTTTCATGCTAAAAGGCAATGAGGCAATCAAATGAACTTATTTTCATTTGTCTTCCTCATGGAATCACCTCATAGCATAGAAAAACAAAGGTAGAAAAAGAGCATGAAGCCAGTGCTAGAAGTGGTAAGATTAGTGAGAAATACTGGAAGTTGAATCATTTTGAAATAGTGGACTGCAATTCTTGTTACTACAAAACACAATTCAAATTTTATAAGTTTCTTCTCAGTGCCAGTATACACCATCATTATCTTTGTCACATTTATTTATTTAGCATTCACATGTACAAGACAGGTACTGGGTGAAGAATGAAAAAAGTAAAATATGCATTTCCCATGTTCCTCTAGGCTCTCTGCCAGGTAGTTCTCTTTGATTTCGAGACAGAGCATATGAAAAAGTGAAGTTTTCTTACTTTCCTCAATGTGGATACAAGAAAATATAAAATTTTTGTTATTTTATTTTATTTTTTTAATTTGTACACACATTATCCCGTGAAATAGAAAATCCTAGGTAAAAAGTTTGGGAAATTTGATTGATTCTAAAATATATTATTAAAGAATGAATTGATTGACAATGAAATGAAATGTTTCTTGTGTGGACTAATGGTTACATACTAAATCCTTATATCCCCACAAAATTCATTTGTCAAAAATCTTAACACTCAATGTGATTGTATTAGGAGGTGAGGCCTTCAGGAGATGATTAATTCATGTGGGTGGAACCCTCATGAATGGGATTAGTTCTCTTACAGAAGAGACCCCAGAGAGCTTTGTGGTTTCTTCTGATATTTGGGGACATATTCAGAACAGGTCCTTCCCAGATATCAAACTTCCTGGCTCCTTGATCTTGAACATTATAGCTTCGAGTACTTTGAGAAATATATTTCTATTGTTCATAAGCCATACGGTCTATGGTAATGTGTTACAGCAATCTGAAGAGTTTAAAACACTAACATTTTATCTTTATTATAAATATGGTACAGGAATCACTTGTCCCCATAAAATCTTTTATTACTCCTTTCCTAAATCACCATGCAGCATATGATATTATAAATCATTAAATTTGTAGATACAAAAATATTTCTTGAATACTAACATATTGTATTTTTGGATTTGTTGACTTTGTGTTTAATAAGCTCATAAAGTAGTATTCATAAATATAAAAACTATTATTCTCTTATATGCAAACATGAAATAGTTATTCAGAAGATAAAATATTTAAGATTAAAATGAAATTGAATAAAAACTGGCTTTTCTGTTGTTCCAAGGCACACTGACTTATATTAAGTCAGATTTAAATTATAGCATTGACATGTGAGGAATAAATAGAGATAATTTTAAAAATAGCCAATTTCTAGACTCAAAAAAAAAATCACTTTAAAGACAGTATGCAGAAGTGAAAGATAAAACTTTAGGAAATAAAACATAAGAAACAGGAGATTTTGCCGAATCGGTTTGGTTTGGCTCAGTGGATAGAACATTGACCTGTGGACTAAAGGGTCCCAGATTCAATTCTGGTCAAGGGCATGTACCTGGGTTGCGGGTACATCCCTAGTAGGGGGTGTGCAGGAGGCAGCTGATGGATATTTCTCTCTCATTGATGTTTCTGACTCTCTATCCCTCTCCCTTTTTAAAATTCAATAAAATATATTTTTTTAAAAAAGAAACAGGAGATTTTATTTACGATTTAAAGGGGGTGGGGAGCGCACTACCTACTATCTGCCATATTTCCTAAACTCACCCTCTTCTATTATTACTAAAACTCTATAATTAACAAATTAAGTTAATGGAATAGAACAGAGAACCCAGAAATTGACCCAAGCCATTATGCTCAATTAATATTTGACAAAGGAGGCAAGACTATACAATAGAGTCAAGATAGTCTCTTCAATAAATGGTATTAGGAAACTTGGTTAGATACATGCAAAAAAATGAAATTAGATCACCAAATTACACCATACACAAAAGTAAACTCAAAATGGATAAAGGACTTAAATGTAGATGGGAACCATAAAAATCCTACAAGATTCCATAGGCAGCAAAATAGCAGACATGTCATAGCAATATCTTCACTGTCACAGCTCCTAGAGCAATAGAGATTAAAGAGAAAATAAAAAAATGGGTCTACATCAAAATAAAAATCTTCTGCACAGAAAAGGAAACCATCAACAAAATAATAAGAATGCCCAGTGCATGAGAAAACATATTTGCCAATGACATTTCAGGTAAGGGTTTAATCTACAAAATTACAGAGAACTCATACAACTTAACAAAAGGAAGATAAACAATCCAATCAAAAAATGGGCAAAGGATATAAATAGACACTTCAAAAAAGGACATAAAGAAGGCAGAGACATATGTTCAATTCCATTTTTTAGGTAACTTCTTTGAATTTTAGTCAATTTAATTAAAGGAAAGATAGGATGTATTTATCTTTTAATATTAAAAGATTAGAATGTTTATATTTTATTAATGTATTACATGTATACATATCTTCCCATTGCCTCCCTCCCTTCCCAGGCATAACCTGACCTCCCAATGTCTTGTGTTCATTGCTTATGCTTATATGCTTACATAAAAGTCCTTTGTGTCAGAAACCAAATATTGTTCTCACTAAATGTATGTAAACAGGAAGCCAGAAGGCTGATCAACCTTAATTACTCTGAAAGGTCAGAGCTGATTACTCATTGTTTAGTTGAAACATTATTGGTTGAAGCAACCTCTATCTGTTTCAAGTTTATTTCTGTTTTTGTTATTTCCTGCCTAAAGTTTAGGGGTATGTCCCAAAGCCTTAATAAAAGGGAGAAAAAGGCCAGAGCAAGTGGTAGTCCTTTCCACTAGAGGAAGGCTCCCGCCTGGCCCCCCAATATAGCCAAATTAATGATTTCTGGTCTCTCATTTCGTTTGCGTGCGGCCTCCTTCAGAACCCGAACCCTGAACCGGGAACCCTGAACCACGCGGGATGTGGAAAGAGGTTCTCACACCTTTGGTTGATCTCTTATTTACCCCACCTCTCCCTAATCTTCCTGCTGTAATTTGACAGTCTCTTTGATGCTTTAATGCCTCTGTATCTATCTTTGTGTTCATCAGTTTGTAATGTTCTTTATGATCCACAAATGAGTAAGATCATGTGGTGTTTCTCCTTCACTGACTGGCTTATTTCACTTAGCATGATGCTCTCCAGTTCCATCCAGGTTGCTGCAAATGGTAAGAATTCCTTCTTCTACTTTTTTTTTTAAAATATATTTTATTGATTTTTTTACAGAGAGGAAGGGAGAGATATAGAGAGCTAGAAACACTGATGAAAGAGAGACATTGATCAGCCACCTCCTGCACATATCGTACTGGTGATATGCCCCCAACCAAGATACACGCCCTTAATTGGAATCGAACCTGGTATCTCTCAGTCCGAAGGCCGATGTTCTATCCACTGAGCCAAACCAGCTTCGGCAAATTCCTTTTTTTTTAAATTGCAGCATAGAATTCCATTGTGTAGATGTACCATGGTTTTCTGATCCGCTCATCTTCTGACGGGCATGTAGGCTGTTTCCAAATTGTACCTATTGTAAATTGTGCTGCTATAAACATATGGGTGCATAAATCCTATCTGACTGGGTGTTTCTAGTTTCCTAGCATATATTCCTAAGAGTGGGATTGCTGGATCGAATGGGAGTTCCATTTTTAGTTTTTTGAGGAAACTCCATACTGTTCTCCGAAGTGGCTGCACGAGTTTGTATTCCCACCACAGTGCATGAGGGTTCGTTTTTCTCCACATCCTCACTGACACTTGTCTTTTGTTGATTTGTTGATGCTTGTCATTCTGACAGGTATAAGATGGTATCACATTGTCATTTTCATTGGCATCTCTCAGATAAATAGTGATTTTGAGCATGTTTCCATGTGTCTCTTGGCCTTCCTTCTGTCATCTTTCAAAAAGATTCTATTTAAGTCCGTTGCCCATTTTTTTATTGGATCATTTATCTTCCTTTTAAGTTGTATATGTTGGCTGTAGATGTTGGAGATTAAACCTTTAGCAGTGATAACATTTGCAAATATGTTCTCCCATAGAGTGATCTTTCTTATTGTTCTGTTGACGGTTTCTTTTGATGTACAAAAGCTTTTTATTTTGATGTAGTCCCATTTGTTTAGTTTTCTTTAGCTTCTATTGCCCTTGGAGCAGTATCAGTGAAGTTCTTTCAGCATATATCTGAGACTGCTGCCTGTGGATTTCTCTAGTATTTTTATGGCTTACTATCTTATGTTAAAGTCCTGTATCCATTTTAAGTTTATTTTTGTGTATGGTGTAAGTTGTTGGTATAGTTTCATTTTTTTTCATGTATCTGTCCAATTTTCCCAACACCATTTATTGAAGAGGCTGTCTTGACTCCATTGTATGTTCATGCCTCCTTTGTCAAATATTAATTGAGCATAGTGGTTTGAATGGATATCTGGATTCTCTATTCTATTCCATTGGTCTATGTGTCTGTTCTTGTGTCAGTACCAGGCTGTTTTGAGAACAGTTGCTTTGTAATATAGCTTGAAATCTGGTATTGAGATTCCACCTACTTTATCCTTTTTTTTCAGGATTGCTGTGGCTATATTTTGTTCCAGATGAATCTTTGGAGAGTTCTTTCTAGGTTTGTGAAATATGTTATTGGTGTTTTAATGGGTAGTGCATTGAATCTATAGATTGCTTTGGGTAGTATGGACATTTTAATGATGTTGATTCTCCCAATCCATGAGCATGGTATGCTCTTCCATATGTTTACGTCTTCCTCTATCTCTTTTTTCAATATCCTGTAGTTTTCTGCATATAGGTCTTTTACCTCCTTAGTTAGGTTTATTCCTAGATATCTTAATATTTTTGGTGTAATGGTAAATGGGATTGCTTTTTTAGTTTCTCTTTCTGTAATTTCACTGTTAGTGTATAGAAATGCCATAAATTTCTTGGCCTTCATTTTGTATCCTACTACATTGCTGAATTCATTTATTAAGTCTACTAGTTTTGGGATGGAGTCTTTCAGGTTTTCTATGTAGAATATCAGGTCATCTGCAAATAAGGACAGCTTTACCTCTTCTTTTCCAATTTGGATGCCTTTTATTTCTTCTTCTTGTCTAATTTCAATGGCCAAGACTTCCAGTACTATGTCAAACAGGAGTAGTGAGAGCCTGGGCATCCCTGTCTTGTTCCTGTTCTTAGGGGAAATGGTTTTAGTTTTTGACCATTGAGTTTGATGTTAGCTGTGGGTTTATCATTTAGAACTTTAATGATGTTGAAGTATGATCCTCTATTCCCACCTTGCTGAGAGTTTTTATCAAGAAAGGATGTTGGATTTTGTCAAATGCTTGTCTGCATCAATTGATATGACTATGTGATTTTTATCTCTCTATTTGTTTATGTGATGCATCATGTTTATTGATTTGCAAATATTGTAACAAGGCACTACCCATTAAAATACCAATGACAGAAGCTTTTTATTTTGACATAGTCCCATTAGTTTATTTTCTTCTATGTTTTCATTTTCCTAGGAGCTGTATAGGTAAAGATATTAATATGACATTTGTCTGCTATTTTGTTGCCTGTGGATTCTTCTAAGATATTTATGGTTTTCCATCTTACATTTCAGTCCTTTACCCATTTTAAATTTATTTTTGTGATTGGTATAAGTTGGTGGTCTAGTTTCATTTTTTTTGGATGTATCTGTCCAATTTTCCTAATCATTTATTGAAGAGACTGTCCTCACTCAATTGTATGCTCTTGCCTCCTATGTCAATTCTTTTTATTGTGTTACATGTATACATATCTTGCCATTCTCCCCCCTCCATCCCAGGCATACCCCATCCTTCCCGTGTCTATGTTCATTGGTTATGCTTATATACATAGATACAAGTCCTTTGATTGATCTCTTATCTACCCCACTTCTTAATCTTCCTGCTATAATTTCACAGTCTGTTTGATGCTTTACTGCCTCTGTATCTATACTTTTGTTCATTGGTTTGCAATGTTCTTTATTATCCAAAATTGAGTGAGATCATATTGTGCTTCTCCTTCATTGACTGACTTATTTCACTAAGCATAAGGCTCTCCAGTTCCAATCAGGTTACAGCAAATGGTAAAAATTCCTTCTTTTTAATGACAGCATAGAATTCCATTGTGTAGATGTACCACAGTTTTCTGATCCACTCATCTTCTGATGGGCACCTAGGCTGTTTCCAAATTGTAGCTATTGTAAATTGTGCTGCTATGAACATAGAGGTGTATAAATCCTTTTTGATTGGTGTTTGTAATTTCTTATGATAAATTCCTAAGAGTGGGATTACAGGGTCAAATGGGAGATCCATTCTTAGTTTTTTGAGGGAACTCCATACTGTTCTCCACTGTGGCTGCACCAGTCTGCATTCCCACCAACAGTGCACAAGGGTTCCTTTTGCTTCACATCCTCTCCAACACTTGTCGTTTGATGATTTGTTAATGATTGCCATTCTGACAGGTGTAAGATGGTATCGCATTGTCGTTTTGATTTGGATCTCTCCAATAGTTAGTTACTTTGAACATGTTTTCATGTGTCTCTTGGCATTCCTTCTGTCAGTTTTTGAAAACGTGCTATTTAGGTCCATTGCCCATTTTTTTTATTGGATCATTTATCTTCCTTTTATTAACTTGTATAAGTTGGCTGTAGATGTTGGAGATTAAACCTTTATCAGTGATAACATTTGGAAATATGTTCTCCCATACAGTGATCTTTCTTGTTGTTTTGTTGGTGGTTTCTTTTGCTGTACAAAAGCTTTTTATTTTGATGTAGTCCCATTTGTTTATTTTTTCTTTAGCTTCCATTGCCTTTGGAGCATTATCAGTGAAGAAGTTCTTTCGGCATATGTCTGAGATTGTGCTGCCTGTGGATTCCTCTAATATTTTTATGGTTTCCCTTCAAATGTTTACGTCCTGTATCCATTTTGAGTTTATTTTTGTATTGGTGTAAATTGGTGGTCCAGTTTCATTTTTTCCCATGTATCTGTCCGATGTTCCCAAGACCATTTATTCAAGAGGCTATCGTTGCTCCATAGTATGTTCATGACTCCTTTGTCAAATATTAGTTGAGCATATTGGTTTGGGTGGATATCTGGGTTCTCTATTCTATTCCATTGGTCTATATGTCTGTTCTTGTGCCAGTACCAGGCTGTTTTGAGAACAGTTGCTTTGTAATATAGCTTGAAATCTGGTATTGAGATCCCACCTACTATATTCTTCTTCCTCAGAATTGCTGTGGCTATTCTTAGTCTTTTTTTGTTCCAGATGAATCTATGAAGAATTCTTTCTATGTCGGTGAAATATGTCATCAGTATTTTAATGGGTAGTGCATTGAACTTATAAATTGCTTTGGGTAGTATGGACATTTTAATGATGTTGATTCTCCCAATCCATGAACATGGTATGCTCTTCCATCTGTTACCATCTTCCTCTATCTCTTTTTTCAGTGTCTTGTAGTTTTCTGCATATAGGTCTTTTATCTGTTTAGTTAGGTTTATTCCTAGGTATTATAATTTTTTTTCATGCGATGGTAAATGGGATTGATTTTTGACTCTCTCTTTCTGTAATTTCACTATTAATGTATAGAGATGCCACAGATTTCTTGGCATTGATTTTGTATCCTGCTACATTGCTGAATTCATTTATTAAGTCAATTAGTTTTGGGATGGAATTCTTCATGATTTTTATGTACAATATCTTGTCATCTGTAAATAAGGACAGATTTACCTCTTCTTTTCCAATTTGGATACCTTTTATTTCTTTTTCTTGCCTAATTGCAATGGCTAATACATCCACTACTATGTAGAACAGGAGAGGTGAGAGTGAGCATCCCTGTCTTGTACCTATTCTTAGGGGAAATGGTTTTAGTTTTTGCCCATTGAGTATGATGTTAGCTGTGGGTTTATCATATATGGCTTTTAGGATGTTGTGGTATGATCCTTCCTTTCCCACTTTGATGAGAGTTTTTATCAAGAAAGGATGTTGGATATTGTCAAATTCTCTTTGTGCATCAATTGATATTAGTATGTGATTTTTATCTCTCAATTAGTTTATGTGATATATCACATTTAATGATTTGCAGATATTGTACCATCCCTGCATTCCTGGGATGAATCCTGCTTGGTCATGGTATATGATCTTTCTGATGTACTGCTGTATCCAAATTTTGTTAAGGATTTTGGCATCTATTTTCATGAGAGATATTGGCCAATAATTCTCTTTCTATGTGTTGTCTTTATCTGGTTTTGGTATTAGGGTGATGCTGGCTTCATAGAGGTGTTTGGAAGTGTTCCTTCTTCTTGAATGTTTTTGAATAGTCTGAGTAGGATAGGTTTTAATTCTTCCTTGAAGGTTTGGTAAACTCTCCTGTGTGCCCATCTGGTGCCGGGCTTTTATTTGCTGGAAGGTTTTTGATGACTGCTTCAATTTCTTCCATAGTATTCAAATATTGATATGTTTTGATTCTTCCTGATTGAGTTTTGGAAGGTTATATTTTCTAGGAATATGTCTATTTCTTGCAGGTTGTCCAGTTTGTTGGAATAGAGTTGTTCATAGTATTTTTTAATAATCCTTTGTATTTCAGTGGGGTCTGTTGTTATTTCTCCACTTTAATTTTTTATTTTGTTTATTTGGGTCTTCTCTCTTTGCTTCTTGATGAGCCTGGCTAGAGGCCCATCAATCTTGTTCATCCTTTCAAAGAACCAGCTCTTGGTTTTGTTGATCTTTGGATTGTTTCTTTGGTCTCCATGTTCTTTATCTATGCTCTGATCTTTCCTGTTTCCTTTCTTCTGCTTATCCTGGGCTTTTTTTGTTGCTCTCTTTCTAGCTCTTTGAGTTGTAGAGTTAGGTCATTTATTACCATTGTTTCCTGTTTTTTGCCTTAGCCTTGTAGTGCTATGAACTTCAATCTCAATACTGCTTTCACTGTGTCCTATAAATTTTGTATTGTGTTGTCATTGTCATTTGTTGCCATGATGTTTTTTATTTCTTCCTTGATCTCTTTACTTACCCAATCATTGTTTAGTCTCCATGTGTTTGATTTCTTTCTATTGTTTTTATTATAGTTGATTTCAATTTTTATGCCACTGTGGTCTGAGAAAATGCTTGATATGATTTCTATCTTCTTGAAATTGAAGAGACTATTCTTATGACCCAACATATGATCTGTCTTTGAAAATGACCCATGTGCACTAGAGAAGAATGTATATTCTGTGGCTTTTGGGTGAAATGTTCTGAATATTTCAATTAATTCCATCTGGTCCAGTGAGTCATTTAGGATTTATGGTTCTTTTCTGATTTTTTGTTCAGAGGATTTGTACAGTGGTGACAGTGGGGTATTAAATTCTCCTACTATGATTTTATTGCTGCCAATCTCTCCCTTAATATCCTCCAGGAGTATTTTTATGTATTTAGGTGTTCCTATATTGGGTGCTCATATATGTTTACCACAGTATGTTTACTATAGTATTATGAAGTGGCCTTTCTTATCCCTTGTAATGTCCTTCACTTTGAGATCTAATTTGTCAGATATAAGTATTGCAACCCCAGCTTTTTTTCATTTCCATTTGCTTGAAATACCATCTTCCATCCCTTCACCCTCAATCTGTGTGCATCTTTTTTCCTGAGGTGGGTTTCTTGCAGACAGCAGATATATGGACCTTGTTTTCTTATCCAATCAGTTACCCTATGTCTTTTGATTAGAGCATTTAATCCATTTACATTTAAAGTTATTATTAATAAGTATTTATCTGTCACCATTTTTAGTCTTTACCCTTGAGTCCCTTTTTCTCTTCCTATTTCTTTTTATTACAGCGGACCATTTAACATTTCTTGAATTTATGGTTTGGTGGTAATATATTCCCTTAGTTCTTTTTTGGTCTGTGAAGCTTCTGATTTCACTTCAATTTTGATCTAAAGTCTTACAGGGTACAGTATTCTTGAATTCAGACCCTTCCTTTGCATGACTTTATATATTTCATTACATTCCCTTCTGGCCTGATGAGTTTCTGTTGAGAAATCAGTAGCTAGTCTTATGGGGGTTCCTTTGTAGGTAACTTTCTGTTTCTCTCTGGCTGCTTTTCAGATTCTTACTTTGTCGTTGGTGTTTTCCAATTTATTTATAATGTGCCTTGGTGTCAGTTTGTTGGGGTTCATTTTGCTTGGAACTTTGTGAGCTTCTTGGATTTGTGTGGGATTTTTCTTACCTATATTGGGGAAATTTTCTGTCATTATTTCTTCAAACAGGTTCTCTAATCCTTGTTCAGTTACCACTCTTTTTGGAACTGCAATTATGTGGATATTTTTTTGTTTCGTGTTATCCCAAAGCTCACTTAGGCTCTCCTCTTGCTTTTTAACTTATTTTCTAGAAGCTGCTGTACTTGGGTATTTTTTTTCTACCATGTCTGCAAGCTCACTGATGCAGTTCTCTGCTTTTTGTAGTCTACTTTTGATGCTTTCTATTGAGTTCTTTATAGCAGTGATGTCATTTTTTATTTCTTCTTGATTATTCTGCATTTCTTCTAGGTTCTTCTGCATTTCTTCTTGCTTCTTCTTCATTTCCTCTTGGGTCTTCCTAATTTCCTCTTGGCTCTTACTCACATTGTCGATTTTGTCTTCCATTCTTTTCATCCACCTTATGATCATTTCTCTGAAGTCTTTCTCTGGCAGGCTTATTTCTGCTTCTATTTCATTAACTTCCTTTTCTGGTGATACCTTTCCTTTCTGTCTTATGTGGGCTGTTACTTTTATGTCCATGGTCTTTCTTCTCCAGGTGTCTGGTTATGTAGTTCTCTCTCCTCCATTGATTGAAAGGCACAAACTACAACCTGACCAGGTACAGTACACAAGGCACTGAGTAGAAATGTATTCAGGATATTAATAATCACAAATAAGGTGACCACCAATGAAAGACAAATCAGAGTAAGTAAAGAAAGAAGAAGAGGAAAATGAGAAAGAAAGAAAAGAAGGAAGTGCGAAAATCAAATTGGGAGAGGGAGAAGAAAAAAATAAATGAACAAAAAACAAAATAAAATAAAAAATAAAAGAGAAGTAGAAGAAGAAAAGAGAAAGACAGAAAAGGGGTGGACCAAAGAAAGAGGATAAGAAAGAAAAGGTGAATAAAATATAGATGTCAGGAGAAAACACCAATAGAACTGTCACTATTCCCAAAAAATGCCAGCAACCAGTACCTGGAGATTAATACAAACTACAAATAACAACTGGTATCGAAGGAGGTGAGTGAAAAGAGAGGTTAAAAACAAACCAAAACAAAGAAAACAAAAAGCAAAAGAAAACAAGTAGAATAAGCTAAAAAAAATCTCATAAAAAAAGTACAAAAATTGATATAGTCACCATTCAGGCAAAAAGAAACAATAGGACATAGAGAAAAACAAGTTTTTGGATTGTGAAGACAAGAAGAGAGAGGTTTGTATGGATTTGGAGTAGGGTATTTGAAATTTGATATATAAGTGGGATGAAATTTTAAACAGGTAAAGAGAAAGAATAGGGAGAATCTAAAGTTCGAAAAAGTAAATAGAAAACAAGACAACACAAGGGGGAAAGTTAGGAGGAAAGTGTTGGCACAAATAGAGTTGAGATAGAGTAAAATTATGCTAAAGGAAAGATTAAAATAGAATGTAGAACTCTAATCCCAAAGTAAAATAAAGGGAAAACAAAATGACACTTGTTTTTTTCCAAAAAAGGTAAAATTGTAGTAGTAATAGTACTAGTTGAAAAAAAATGTAATAATTAAAAAGGTAAAATCAATTGAGGAGGAAAGAAAAAAATAGTTTTTTAATTAAAATATGCAAAAATGAAAAAAATACAAAATAAAATAAGAAATTTATAAAAAAGAAAAAGAAAAAACTAATAGAATGGTCATTCACTTCCGCTATTGTTCTGCTTGGCACTTCTGTTTCCCTGTTGAGAGGGTATTGCAGTTCCCTGTGTTCCACTGTGGGCTTGTGTTTTAATCTCTTTATTCTTTTGCGGTTATGCAAGAGTCAATTTGTGAGTCAGCCACTGGGTGGCAGTGTTTCAGAATTGACCTCTGAGACTAAGCACAGGACCTCTCTAGGCTGTGCTCAGATCCTGCTACTCTGTGGTTCTCAAAACCTGTTTGTGGGGATTTTGCAGCCAGGACAATGTAGTAACTCCCAGGTTGCCCTTCTACCTCAGATCAAAACGAGTCATTTGCTAGAGCTCCCCTCTGTCCACAGCTCCGATAGTTTGCCTCCACACTTAGTGATCACACCCTGGCCCACATCCGCAGAGCTCTCCAGAAGCAGCTTTCCTACAGCTCAGTTCCCACAGTGTGCACGTCTCTGTTCTGCGGGACAGGAGACCTCACCTTA
Organism: Lasiurus borealis; assembly: GCA_004026805.1. NCBI lineage: Eukaryota > Metazoa > Chordata > Mammalia > Chiroptera > Vespertilionidae > Lasiurus > Lasiurus borealis. The sequence continues at coordinate 54,088 of PVJN01007957.1, read as the reverse complement.
TCCCAAGCAAAATACGACCTTTCCATGTGCCCTGTGGATCTCCTTTGAGTCTGCATATCTATGCCGTTTGGAGAGCAGTGTTCTGGGTCCCCGGCTGTTTGGTGAGTGCTTCAGCTGCAGCTTTCAGACCGCTGCAGACATCCACCTCCCTCTGCAAGATGGCGTGGTCTCTGCGTTCCCGCTGGTGGCTCTGGAAGACAAAAACCCCATGGTAGTGGGGCTGCCTTGTCAGGAGAGGCCCATCCAGCAGTCCTCCACCTTCTCCTGGAGGATAACTCCTATGTCAAATATTAATTGAATGTCATGGCTTGGGTCTATTTCTGTGTTCTCTGTTCTGTTCCATTGGTCTATATGACTGTTCTTATGCCAGTACCAGGTAGTTTTGAGAATAGTAGCTTCGTAATATAGCTTGATATCTGTTATTGTGGTCCTTCAACTTTGTTGTTTTTTTTTTTCTCAGGATTGCTGCCACTATTCAGGGTCTGTTTTTAGTCCAGATGAATTTTTGTAGAGTTTGTTCTAGTTATGGGAAATATGCTGTTGATATTTTAATGGGGATTGCCATTTAATATACAGATTTCTTTGGATATTATGGACTTTGTAATTATGTTGATTCTACCAATCTATGAGCAAAGTATCATTTTTCAACATCTTGTAATTTTCTGAGTATTTGTCTTTTATATATCTCCTTAAATAAGTTTATTCCTAGGTATCCTAATTTTTTGATGCAATGGTGCAATGGTAAATGGGATATATATATATATATATATATATATATATATATATATATAATTTCTTTTTTTCTGTGTTTTCATTGTTGGTGTATAGAAAAGCCATAGATTTCTGGATGTTAATTTTATATCCTGATGCATCGCCAAATTCATTTCTTAAGTCTAATAGTTTTTTGATGGTGTCTTTAGGATTTTCTACATATAATATCATTTCATCTGCAAATAATTACAGTTTACTTATTCTTTTTCAATTTGGATGCCTTTTATTTCTTCTTTTCTGGTCGCTATGGATAGTACTTCCAGTACTGTGTCAAACAAGAGTAGTGAAAACCATCACCCTTGTCTTTTTCCTGTTGTTAAGGAAAATGCTTTTAGTTTTTGCCCATTGAGTATTATGTTGGATGTAGATCTGTCATATAAGGCTTCTTATGTATAATCCCTCCTTTCCTACTTTGCTTATTCTTTTTTTACAATAAGATGCAGGCAAATAAACATAAAAGTGCATAGCAATTTGAAATAACAACTAATCTATACATTGTTTTGAAACACATGAAAATTATTGTCCTCAATTTCCCTTCTATTCCTTGGCCTTGCTTTCCAATAACCAAATATTTGTAAACTAGTGGCCTGATGCATGAAAATTAGTGCAAGAGCAGGCTTTCTTTCCCCAACTGCTCGCACCAGCTTCCCTCAGGCACCTGGGCCCTGAGCTGCTCCCCTTGGGCCCCAACCTCATCAGGAAAGACGTCAGAAATGATGTACAGGAGGACATCCAGTTTAATTAGCATATTATACTTTTATTATTATAGATCATTATAAATACTTTCAAAGATGAGGGGCTCTCTTAGAAAACACATAATCTAAGTCATTTAACTGAAAAAGTTGTGGCCTTTAATTTTCTAATCTCTTACTTAAAACAATTTAAATAACTAAGTATTGCCAAACAGAGCAAATTTAATCACTTTTTGAAATCCTTTACATAGTTTAAAAGATGCTACTTTCTTATAGTGGATTTAGTCATCTCTTGATTGTTCAAAGAACTGTTCAATCAAGTTATTTTTCCCCATGACAGAGCTTCTAGTTCTTAGTATTAGGGCATTATTGCTAGGATATGACTTTGGGTCCAAGGCCCCAAAACTTGTTTTTGTCAGTGCCCAGTATTGACTGAGTCTAGTCCCTACAATGAAGAAGGCACCAAACTGAATTTTTTTCATTTGTCATAAAAGTAAACCTGCCACACAGCTAAAGTATTAATGTTAGGATTATTCCAAATAGTACTCTCTGAGTTTTCAAACTAACTAGGAACTCCATCTTTAACAAATTTGTTGTTATTTACCATGAAAAAGTATGATTGCTAGTATCAGAAACTATAAAATGCCATGTGATGGCCTATTTTTTTCAGAGTTGAGGATCTATGTTGAAAAAATCCCAAACACTATATAAATGTTTTTGAGTATGCATTTATAATGAAGAGAGATAGAGAAACTGAGCATTTAATGACTTTATATTTATGTAACTTACTAATTTTAACAATTATAAGATTAAGAAATTGTCTAAACTTTTTTATAAAACTCCCCCAACATATACTGTAGAAATGCTTTCTGAACAGAGCTTATATTCTCTTCTACTTGTCCCCTACATGCGTACGAGAAAGGCCTCAGTAACTCTTCGTGTGATTTTATTTTAGTTGTTGGTTTTGGTCTCTTCTGATTATAAACTATATAATTACACTTATTATTAAACCATTATTTCCTTAGACATATTAATTAAGCTTTAATTAGGATTTAGAGTCTTCTACATCCTTCAGTTATATCACATATTAACTAATTCTTACATTTTTAATTCTTAATGGGAAATATTGCCTTATTTTTAGTGGTTGTGGGTGTGCTGAGAGCAAATCATTGTTACCTTTAGGTACTGGTAGCACTGTAAGTGAGTAGAATAGTTACTCTCTATTACTCTACATATTACATAGTAACTAAAGAAGTTTCAGTTTGTAATCATTATTCTTTTGATTTCTATCCCCCCAAATAATATATTCTGAGTTTATAGTAAATAAAATTTCCTATTTAAATTGTTTTCATTTATATTTTTAAAGCCATATCACTGTAATGATCACTGTAATTTATATACAAAGGGGATTTTCTTAGAGATATCCAGGCTTTTTTTTTCTATGAAAATATTCCTGGATATTCATTCTTGAATCTAATTTTTTTTTTGTTTTACAATTTTTATTTATTTGTAAATGTTGAGATATAGTTTTCTTATATTCAACATACCATTGTTAAAATGAGTACAGAAGTAAGTATTCTAATTATCCTATATAATAAAAGCCTAATATGCAAATTGACCAAACAGTGGAATAACTGGCAGAATGACCAGTGGAACAATAGATTACTATGATGTTCACTGACCACCAAGGGGCAGATGGTCAATGAAGAAGCTTTCCCCAGGCCAGCCAAGGAGGGTGCCAGCGGAGGCTCCCCAATTGCCCTGTTAGTCACCCCACAGAGGGAGGCAACCAGTGGTTGTGTGTGTGGGGGTTGGAGTCAGAGAGTAGGTGGCACCAGGCCAGCCAAGGCAGGTACTAGTGGGGGCCCCCTGATTGCACCACTGGTCACCCCACAGATTGGCCCTGATTGCCAGCCAGGCCTAGGGACCCTACCTGTGCATGGATTTCATGCACTTGACCTCTAGTATATTATCTCAGTTATTGCACACAATGCCAAAAATAAAAGTGAAATTATCTAGAAAATGTCTATGTGCTAACCTCTTTCCTGATGTAGAGTGAATTTTTGTGACAAACAATCATAGGAGGCTTATGAAACTTTTGAGAAATTTATACTAGCAGAAACGCTTCCAGCTTGGAATGAAAGGAACAAAGAGAGTAAGAAATGAACGAAGACTGGTGAGTCTCCCATCCAAAAATTTTACTTTCAGGAAACAATTATTAACCCTCTGGCACTTAAGTGTTTCCTTTCATGAAAAGTAAAAATGACTCAGTGGGCAGAGCTCTGAATCCTCAGAATCAAGCATCAATCAAGCCACAGAAGATTATTCTCAGACCTAGAAACTAAATAGAGTGGGCTCAGCTGGATTTCAAAATTTTTCAACTCATGACTATTTTGCCTTCTATTTCTCCTCTTTTGAATAATAAATTTACATCTGTTATCCTCTGTCTCATGATTGTATTTTGCGATATGTCCCCAGATAAAGAAATATTTTGTTACTGAATGGATTATATTCAGAGGGTTACTCAACTGAATTTAGATGATTTAGGTAATGAGATTTGTGATTTTCAACCTGATGAAATTTAAATATTTTTAGACATTGAGTTGATACTGGAAGGGGTTGAGACTTTGGGCATATTGGAGTGGCATGAGTATATTTTGCATGTGAGACAGAAAAATAATCTCTGGACACCAGTGGGAAGACTTTGATAGGCATAATAATGTCCCTTAAATATGTCCATCTACTAATCTATACATCCTGTCAATATGTTAATTTTCATGGATAAAGAGACTATGCAAATGTGATCAAGGTTTAGAAGCTTGAGATGTGGTGATTATCCTGGATTATTCAGGTAGACACATTTTAATTTCAAGAATCCTTAAAAATTGAAGTGGAGCAAATAAGGGTAAATCATAGAGATTCAGTGTGATAAGTTCTTAACACACCATCGCTGGTGTTGAATATGGAGGAATAGGTCCACAAATCAAGAGATTTGGAAACCTCTGGCTGAGAATAACCTGTAACACATAGCCAGCAAGAAAACTGGGGAAACAATTCTGACAATTGCCAGCAAATATAATGAGTAGGGAATACAACCTCCATCAGAATCTACACAAAGAAATGCATTCTGCCAATACTTTTTGTGTTCATTTTTAAATATATGTTTGATTGTTGATAGTATTACATATATCTCCCATTAACCACTCCCTCCTCCTCTTCCCAGCCCCTATCCATTCCCCTCAAATCTTCACTACCCTATTGCCCATGTCCATGGCATATGCGTATAAGTATATAAGTTCTTTGGTTTATCTCTTCTTGCTCTGCCCCCGCCCCCAACCACATATCTAGGTATGTCAGTTTGTTCCATGCCACCCTGCTTTGAGTCTTATTTTGTTGGTCAATTTATTTTGTTCATTAGATTCCATAAATGAGATTATGTGATATTTGTCTTACTAAGTTTGGCTTATTTCACTTAGCATAATATTTTTCAGGTCCATCCATGGTGTTTCAAAGGGTAAGAGATCCCTGTTTTTTTAGAGCTGCATAATATTCCATAGCATACATATTCTATAGCTCTCTTTTCCATTGATTTACTGATGGGCACTTGGCCTGTTTCCAAATCTTAGCTATTGTAAATAACGCTTTATGAACATAGGAGTGCATATATTCTTTCTGATATTTTTTTTTGGGGGGTTGAGGGTGGTTAGAATATATTTAGAATCCCAAAAGTGGGATTGCTGAGTCAAATAAAAGTTTCATTTATAAATTTTTGAGGAAAATTCATACTGTTTTCCATCGTGGCTGCACCAGTCTGCATTCCCACCAGCAGTGAACTAGGGTTTCTTTTTTTTACATTCCTGCCAGCATTTGTTGTTGGTTAATTTTTTGATGACAGCCATTCTGACAGGTGTGAGCAAATATCTCATTGTGGTTTTAATTTACATTACACTGAAGATTAATGGCTTTGAGCATTCCTTTCATATATCTCTTGGCCATTTGTATATCCTCTTTGGAAAAATTTCTATTCAGGTCTTTTGCCCATTTTTTAATTGTATTTTTTCTCCCTTTTGTTTAATTGTATTACCACTTTATATATTTTGGATATTAGTCCCTTATCAAATATATCAATTGCAAACATGTTCTTATATTAGTAGGTTCCCTTTTCAGTTTGTTGATGGTTTCTTTTGCTGTGCATAGGTTATTTATTTTGATGTAGTCCCATTTGTTTATTTTCTCCTTAGTTTTCTTTGCCCTAGGTGATGTATTCATAAACATATTGCTACATGAGATGTCTGAGATTTTACTGACTATATTCTCTAAGATTTTTATAGTTTCATACCCTACATTTAAGTCTTTTATCCACCTTGAGTTTACTCTTCTATATGGTGTAAATTGGTGATCTAGTTTCAACTTCTTACATATGTCTGTCCACTTTTCCTAAGCACCATTTGTTGAAGAGACTATCTTGACTCCATTGTATGTATACTCTTTCTTTCTCAATAATTGGCCATAATGATGTGGGTCAATTTCTGGGGTTTCTATTCTTATCTGTTGGTATATATGCCTGTTCCTGTGCAAGTATCAGGCTGTTTGGTTCGAATGGCTTGCAGTATAGTTTTATATCAGATATTATAATACCTCCTACCTTATTCTCAAGATGGCTGTAGCTATTAGGGGTCTTGAATGATTCCACATACATTTTTGGAGTATTTGTTCTATGTTGGAAACCAAACATTGTTCTTACTAAATGGATGTAAGCAGGAGACCAGAAGGCTGGTCAACCTTAACTGTTCTGAAAGGTCAGAGCTAAATGCTAAAATGCTTTTCTATATCAATTGGTATGATGATGGGATTTTTATCTTTCCATTATAATATGTGATGTATTACATGTATTGATTTTCAAATATGGTATCACCCATGCATCACTGGAATAAATCTCACTTGGTTATGGTAAATGATCTTTCAATATATTGCTGGATCTGATCTGCTAATATTTTGTTGAAGATTTTAGTACCTGTGTTCATCAGGGATATGGGCTTATAATTCTCTTTCTTTGTAGTATCTTTATATGGTTTTGGAATTAGGATAATCTTGGTTTTGTGAAAAGTGTTTGGACTTTTGTTTGCTGGAAATTTTTAAATTACTGATTCAATTCCAATAATTGTTGTGACCTACTCGGGTTTTCTGATTCTTCCTGATTGAGTTTTGGAAGATTGTATGTTTCTAGGAATGTGTCCATTTCACTCAGGTTGTCCAGTTTGTTGGCAGATAGTTATTCATAGTATTTGCTTATAATCCCTTGTATTTATGTGGTTTCCATTGTTATATTGCCTCTTTCATTTCTAATTTTATTTATTTGGGTCCTCTCTCTTTGTTTCTTGATGAGTCTTGCTAGGGCTTCATCAATCTTGTTTATCTTTTAAAAGAACCAGCTCCTGGAATTATTTATTTTTTTGTACTGTTTATTTCTTAGTCTCTATGTCATTTATTTCCACTCTGATCTTTGTTATTTCTTTCCTTCTACTTCCTCTGGGCTTTTTTATGCTGTTCTCTTTCTAATTTTTAAGCTGCAGGGTTAGATATATAATTAGTCCTTTTTCTTATTTCTTGAGGTAGACCTGTAGTGCTATGGAATTCTCTCTCAGGAATGCATTCATTGCATCTCATAGATTTTGTTCATTTTTATTTGTTTCCAGGAAGTTTTTAATTTATTTCTTGATCTTATTATTAATCCACACATTATGTGATAACATGGTATTTAGCCTCCAGGAGTTTGAAGTTTTGGAGTGTTTTTACTATAGTTTATTTATTCTTTTGTTCCATTGTGACCTGAGAAGATACTTGATATGATTTCAATCTTTTTGAACTTGTAGAGACTTGTTTTATATCCTAACATGTGTTTATCTTTGAGAATGTTATATGGGCACTTAAGAAGAATGTATATTCTGTTGCTTTGAGTTGAAATGTTTGGTATATATTAGTTGGATCTATCTGATCTAGTATGTCATTTAAGTCTTCTGTTTCCTTGTTAATGTTTTATCTGGAAGATCTACTAGTATCCAGTGATGTCAGTTGGGTGTTAAATTTGCTAGTATGACTATAATGTTGTTCATCTCTCCCTTAAAGTCCATCAAGTGTTTTGTTTTGTTTTTTAATGGACTTTGTTGCTCCTATATTGGGTGCATATATGTTTACAAAGGTTATATTTTCTTTTTGAATCATTCCCTTTAGTATTATGAAGTGGCCTTCTTTGTCTCGTGTTATGGCATTTGTTCTGAAGTCTATTTTGTCTGTTCTGAGTATTGCCACTCCAGGTTTTGTTTCTTTTCATTTGTATGGAATATATTTTTCCATCCCTTCACTTTCAGTCTGTGTATATATTTTGTTCTGAGGTGGATCTCTTGTAGACAGTATATGGGGCATGTTCTTTTGTTTTGTTTTGTTTTGTTTTGTATCCATTCACCCTATACCACTTGACTGGAACATTTAACCCTTTGTATGCCATAAGTATCTATAGCCATAAGAGGTGGACATTCCCCAAATGTCAAATGTATTTATACCTGAAAAAAATAACAATATTATACTTGGTGATTTCTAGTTGTGGGTAATCCATCAATGAAATAAAATCATGAATTAGCATGACCTGAGAAAAGAAAATGTTATGCCACTGACTTGACATCCTGATTATAAAAATGACATTTTTTAATAATATCAATTGCAAATTAATTTTTTTAAATGTGGGGATGGTTTCTGTTTGGATGTGTGGCTATTAAGTGGTTAATCCATTAAGGTTATTACTGATAGGTATTTGTTTTTTTACATTATATTTTCTTTATGCCTATGATCCTTTCTTCTTCTTCAAGCAATTTTTTTTTAATATTTCTTACATTGCTGGTTTGGTGGTAATGTACTCCTTTAACCTTTTTTTTTTTTTTTGGTCTGGAAAGTTTTTTATTTCACCTTCAATTTTAAATGATAGCCTTGCTGGATATAGTGCTCTTGGATTTAGGACCTTGTTGTTCATTACTTTGAATACTTCATGCCACTCTTTTCTGGCCTAGAGTGTTTCTCTTGAGAAGTCAGTTGACATTCTAATGGATCTCCTTTGTATGTAATTTTCTATCTCTTGCTGCCTTTAAGACTCTCTTTTTGTCTTTAACATTTGCCATTTTAATTATGTGTCTGAATGTGTTTCTCTTTGTGTTCATTTTAATTGGGACTCTTCGTGACTCCTGAACTTGTGTGATATTTTCCTTCATCAGGTTAGGAAATTTTCCTGTCATTATTTTTTTAAGCAGTTCTCTGTTCCTTGTTCATCTTCTTCCTTTATTCCTGTAATATGAATATTACTGCATTTCATGTCCCAAAGCTCCTTTAAGCTAATTTCTTTCTTTTTAATTATTTCTGTTCTATTTTCTGCTTTAAATGGGCATTTATTTCTATCTTGTCTTCCAAATGGCTGATTCAGTCCTCTGAATCAATCTACTTTTAATCCCTACAAGAGTATTCTTCATGACAGATATATAATTCTTCATTTCTTTTTGGTTCTTGTTAATGGCCTCTATTTCCCTTTTGGTAATCTGGACTAATTTCATTAAACATCTTTATTACCATTGATTTGAACTCTATGTCTGATGGGTTGCTTGCATTCATCTCATTTAGTTATTTTTTCTGGATATTCCTTCTTTTCTCTCATTTGGGGTTTGTTTTTCCCCATTTTAACTATTTTCTTGTGTTTGCTTCTATATATTAGATAGAACTGCTATGCCTCCCAGTCTTTGTGTGATGGCTTTCTGTAGAAAGTGTCCTGATAGGTCCAGTGGTGTAGTCTCTTTGTTTACTTCAGCTAGATGGTCTAGGAATGGTTATTGTGTGCATTATTTGGGCTCCCCTCTTGTAAATGGGACTTTATTGTTGATGTCCTATGTGTAGGAAGGATCTCCCCTCAAACTTGCTGTCAGTGAGGTTTAACCCCAATGTCATTGTGCCAGCTGTCCAGTGGTTGGAGATTCCTTAGCCTAGAAGCTGTGTCTGCCTTGAGTCTCACATCTTGATTGGCCTTGTTTTGAGCTGTACTTTCTTTCCTCATGGAGCTGGTCTGTCAGGTTTTAGCTTCATATCTTGATTTTAAATGGTTCAAGTTGCTGTGTGAAATATGAGTGAGTGTGGGACGGTGATTAGATCTACCTTCTGAGACTTGTTGATTTAGTACAAAATCAAGATGAAGATCCAGTGACATGACATTGACATGCCTCCTGTATATGTCCAAAGGTAGAATGAATAATTTGGGTCTTAGTTTGCCAGTTTCACCCATTATACATTTTCTGTACAGGATGGCTGGTACAGTTATTTTATTTTTGAAGACTTGAATGTCAGGAGGATAATGACAGTGCAAAAGTTTACTCACAGCCAATCCTATTGAAAAGAACCACTTTCTTTTGGGCCATTTCTCATGAAATAAAGGATTACTAGTTTATATAATAACTCAGGAACATCTAATCAAAAGACATGCAGAGAGCAAGGTATATAGGATGGGTCATAGGACTTTCATTCCCTCTGCATGGGTGCCAGTCCCAGCAATTCCACATGTTCACCAACCTGAAGCTCTCTCTGCCAATTCTTTGGGGTTGATGTTGTGAGATTTATATCAGACCCTTGAACTAGAGTATCCTATTTAATAAAAGGGTAATTAACCATCACTCTAACACAAAATGGTGGCACCCATAGCCAGAAGATAGTAGCACCCAGTGCCTTCAAGCCTGCTGGAGTCCCAAGTACTTTCAGCCTGAAATAATCACTATGCCAAGTGGACATAGAAGGTTTTCAGCAAGTGTGAGAAGCAAGCCTTGGTGGGATTGAGGAAGAGCCAGTGGGCTTAGGGCCTCTCTGCTGGGAAGGACAGCCATTGGAGTTTGGTTCTAAAATTGCAGGGACCCATTCTAGTGCAGACTGGGGAGGAAGTGTTGCTGCCACCTGCCCAGTGCTAGGTCCCTGGTTAAGGAAGTGAGTCCAATTCACAGCCAGGAGCCTGGCAGAGCTGTCTCACCCAGAACCATCCATTGTGGCTGAGCTCTAATGGGGCAGTCAGTGCCTCTAGGATCACTGTTTACCCCCAGGCCACCTGTGGACACCAGTGGAGCAGGCCTGGGTTGAACATTATAATGAAAATGGGATGCCTGTGACCCGCCCCACTCACTGTACCCGTCCCTGGCAAGGAGAGGACAATGGGATTGGGGGTGCAACCTTTGGATCCCGTTAGGAGGCAGTGGGGCTCGGAAGGGGCTGGGAGCAACTTGCAGGCCTGCTACAAGGAAGAGGTGTTGAATCGTCAGGACCTGAGGGCCGGCTGCTGGATGCATGCAAAGATGCAGATGAGAAAGCTCTCGCCAGCGCTGAGTCCAAAAAGCACATCGAAAGCCTGTTGGGAAAAAAATCGCCTTTCTGAGGAAGGTCATTGAAGAGGAGATGGAGGAGCTGTAGGTGCAGATCCAGTATGCTCAGATCTCCACGGAGATGGACATGTTCTCCGCCATGCTCAAGGACATCCACCCCCAATATAAGCTGCTGCCAAGAATATGTAGAACGCCGAAGGATGGTTCAAGAACCGCTTCACCATGGTGACCAAGAGTCCTGCCAAGAATACCTCTGCATTGCATGCTGCCAAGGACAAAGTGTCAGAGATCCACAGCCTGCTTAAGGCCAAGACCCTGGGATTGAAGCAAGGAGGGACATGAATGAAGCACTGGAAAAGCAGCTGCAAGAGCTGGAGGATAAGCAGAACACTTCAGGACACAATAAACAAATTAGAAAATGAGTTGAGAACTACAAAAAGTGAAATAGCACGATATTTAAAAGAACACCAGGACCTCCTCAATGTGTGATGGCTTTGGACATTGACATTGTATTTTACAGGAAACTCTTAGAAAATTAGAAAACTGCATAGGAAGTATAGACAGCGGCTATTCCCAGAGTTCCCAGGTCTTTGGTCTATTTGCCTACGGGGTTTACAGACTAGCTCCTATTTTATGTCCCCTCGCTCCTTCCCTTCATAATACACCAGCCACATCTAGAAGGAATAGAAAGAGGTGGAGGAGACCACTGAGGCTGCAAAAACTGAGGAAACTAAGGAAGAACCCCCCTCTGAAGGAGAAGCTGAATAGGAGGAGAAGTAGAAAGAGGTTGAGGAAGAGAAAGGAGAGGAAGAGGAAGAAAGTGCCAAGGAAGAAATTGAGGACACAAAGGAGAAAGAAGGAGATGGATGTGAAGGAGAAGATGCCCAAAAAGCTGAAGATGAGAGGAAAGATGGTTTCTGGAGAAGAGCAAGCAACCAAGAAGAAAGATTGAGTCCCCTTTTCCTTAATTATTTCAGAAAAAATCCACCCAAAACCAGGTCAAACCCCTCATCAACCAAGTAGTTGAGTTTCCAATACTATATGAATTCAGCAGTCAATATATTTAACATTCTGAGGTGACTCGGGTTGGACATTAAATGTTGTGCTATGGCTTTTCTCCTTATGCAGGGTATCTTTGCTTGCAGAGTGGCTTCCTGACTTGCTGCCTGCCTGTGCATGGTCCATACTTATGAGTTCAGGATTTATGGCAATGTGAATAATTCAGACGTTTACAATAAAAACACTGAATATATGAATTCACTAATGTTAATGTTAAACTTCATGGAAAAAAATAGTACTTTGAATCTTTGGTGGTTAGAAATTAAAGCCCTCAAATCATGTACAATAAACAGTAAATAAAGTTATACTGAATAATAAAACATAAAACAAAAACAAAACATTAGGGGCCAGGAAATGTTAATAAAAACTGGGGTACCATTCCCAAATCAGGAAGGGAATATAATACAATGTATTAGATGCCTTCTTATTGCATGAAGTATGTATTCCCATAGAGTGATACTTATAGATATGTTATAGTTATGGTGGTATGTCATATTCTAACTATACTAATAAAAGGGTAATGTGCTAATTAGACCATAAGACCTCCTTCCAAATAAGGCCATGGTGGCAGGACCGAGGCAGAGGTGGTTAGGGGCAATCAGACCAGGAGGAGAGGGCAGGCCTGCAGGCAGAGTGGTTAAGGGCGATCAAGAGGCAGGCAGGTGGGTGGTTAGGAGCAGTCCTGAATTGTGAAGTGGTTGTCCAACTACCAGTTTAGGGCCGATCCCATAGGAATCAGGCCTAAACTGGCAGTTGGACATCCCTCAAGGGGTCATAGATTGGAGAGAGTACAGACCAGGCTGAGGGACATGAATTTCGTGCACTGGGCCACTAATTGTAATATAATAAGTATGCTCTTTTAAGCCACAAATCTGTGGTTATTTATTTATTTATTTATTTATTTATTTATTTATTTATTTTATTGTTTAAAGTATTATAAATAGTAGAACATATGTCTCCTTCTTCCCACCCCCCCATTGACCTCTTCCCTTCCTTCCCATCCCCCATTACATGCCCTCACCTGTCTCCCCTCCTCTCAGTGTCTTGTGACCATTGGTTATGCTTATATACATGCCTTCAGTTGTTCTCTTACAGCCCCTTACCACAACCTCCCCTGCCTTCCCGCTGTAGTATGACAGTCTGTTCACTGCTTCTTTGCCTCTGTATCTTTTTTTCTTCCCCTGATTCTTTTCTTTAAAATCATCTTGCCTCTGCAAGCTAGAAATAAACCTATAAGAACAAAAACATGATTGAGTCCCTATTTCAATGTCCAACAGTTCTGAGTCTCAATTTCAATGTCAAACAGTTCCTTATGTGTACACATCAGCAATGGTATCTGGATAGTGGACAAATGGTGGCAATGTCGGTCCGACCCTCTCTGGTTTGGTTCTAGGCATCCTGTAGTGACACACAGCTGCTTACTGCTCACATGGCAAGGCATCATTAGTGTCTTCCATCTCTGGACTGTTTCTCCTCTTGTCTTTGTGGTTGGAGCAGACTTGTCAGTTCCTGTCTGTTGCAGGAGTCCACTTGATCTTGGAATTGTTTTCTAAAAGTATATAAACATATTCTCGACCAAAATTTAATAAAAGAATCTTTTCTATAAAATTGACTTGGGATCCTTTTTCTTTTTGCCCAAATTATTTTTCTTTGGCTTATTTTGATGCCATGTGTGTTTTTCATGGGTGTCTTGCTGTTAGCATTACAAATGAAAATTAATTTTCTAAAGTAAAAATTTTATAGATGTGGTAATTTATTATCTTAGCAATAAAAAATAATACAGTATACCATGCAAAATGTATGTCATATTGAACCTACCATTCCCTGAATTTTTAAACAGCTTTCCTCATTTCCTTTTATTAATGCATATGATGGTTTGTGAAATGCACTTTATCCTCCTGGTGAAAATTAGAAGATTTGTTCATTTTCAGTTTCTATTATCACTTTTTTCTTGACCTGGCAAATATGGAAAAACTTGCAATAACAATTTGAAATTCTATACATCCAATTAAGTACATTGGATATACTTTGTTGGGGAAATGTAAGTACACTTTAATTTATATTCACTTTATAATCTATTGACTTAATTTAAATTGGTTTCTATATAATAATACTGCTTCAAGTTTTGGTGGTTTTTTTTTCTTTAGGGTTAATATTATTCTTAAACAGGAAACAAACAAAAACCAGCAAAATAAATTGTGTTATTCAGTTTACACCATTTTCCACTGTCAGCATCATTACATTTCCAATGAACGATTAGCCGATTTGTTCCTTGATATTTTTCTTGTTCTAAATTTAATCAGTAATTTGATTTTCTTACTCGTGTCTTTTTTCTATTATATATTAGGTTTGAGACATTCTTATATAATATTATTGGATATATCTTCATATTCTTTTCATTTATGTAAAAATGTGGCTTTTTAAATAATATTTTTCAATTTTTCTTCAAAATATTAGTTTAACTAGATAGGTCCTTTTGTGTCCATTTTGGGTTCTTCTATAATAGAATCACTAAAAATGTTATAGTCTCAATTTTATATTTAGGACTTCTCTCATTTTACTTGCTCTTATCTTTTGAAGACACTTCTTGGTCATTCCCAAGTGGTAAATTTCAATTGCTCTCTTAGGGCTGTCCAGCACATAATAATGTATTCATGATAGTTTTCTCATTCATTAAATGTCCTCTTTTATTATAACATATTGATTATTTAAGTAAAATAAATTATATTAAGTTTAAGAAAATTGCTAGGCAAAGTATTTATAGCAGGAATTTAGAAGACTAAAAGTTATCCACCCTGCATGCTAGAATCTATAACATCCTGCATGCTAGAATCTAAATCTATTTAGAACACTATAAGTTATCCATCCTGCATGCTAGAATTTAATCCATCCTGCATGCTATGATCTATTTTTTAGTTAAATTTACAATGATTTTTCAATGTCATCATAGCTGTTTTTCAAAATTCTTGATTGTTTAAAGTATTCCATAAGTCTCCTTTTTTCTGCATTGAACTCTCACCACTCCTTCACCACCCCCTGTCCCTCCAAAGCACATGCCCTTGTTTATGTTTTTGTTCCTCCTAGTTCTAAAATAAAGACTGAAATAAATTTTTGAGGACATGAAGTTATTCAAATGTTATTTACTGTTAGGAATCTGTGATAATTTTCAGAGCTGTTTCTTGGTTCACCTTGTTAGGTATTTCATGAAAATATAATGTTTGTTCTTATTGCTATTGGTGATATTCTTGCTATTGCAAGCATTCAGCCACTCCTTGGAACATTCTCAAAAATTATTACAAAATTATTTTTAACTATTAATTTCTACCTTTTTGCACAGTGGAAGTCATGATTTATGTCAACTTTTTTAAGAAAAACTAAGACAAAAAATAAGTAAAAATGTCTACCAAAATTTCAAGATCATCTAACAATTTTTTCACATACAGTCATGTGACCATTAATGTAAAAAATATGTGATAGATTAGGAATATGACTATAGTTATATTTTTCAACACATGTTATCAATGTAGTATTAACAGATCATGTACATATATTATCTTTTTATTTTTTAGTTACAGTTTACATACAATATTATATTAGTGTCAGATATGGAACAAAGTTATTAGACATTTATATACCGTAGAAAGTGATCTCCCTGATAACTCCAGCACCTATCTGACATGATACATCCTATCTATCAAAAGAGTATATGCTAATTAACCATCACCCCCCTACACCCACAAGGCATGCCCACCAGCCAATCAGGATCGAATATGCAAATTAATCCCAACCAAGATGGCTGTGGCCACAGAGTGAGCAAGAGGGAGGCTTCGGTTTCCCCAGCAATGGATGAAGCCAAGCTTTCCACACACTCTACAGGGCCTAAGCCTCCACTCAAAGCTACAAAGTGTCAGTTATAGAAGATAAATAAATCTCAACAAAATGGTGGCAGCAAGGGAACTGGAGAGAGCAGGAGGTTAGGGTTGTCCCCAGTGATGGAGGAAGCCAAGCTGTTTTGGCCTGTTTTGGCCTCCTCTTAAGGCTACAAAGTTTAAATTAAAGAAGATAAATAAATCCCAACAGAAATGGCTACTGCCATGAGGGAGCAAAGGGCTTGGCTCTGCTCTAGGCTATAAAGTTTCAATTGTAGAAGATAAATAAATCCCACTTCCAGGGCCTCTGCTTGGGTTGCCAGGTGCATGTCCAGCCTACAAATCAACATAGGCCCCTTGCCCAGACTACTTCATGCCCCAAGCAAACCCCATCTTGATCCGGGACACCCTTCAGGGCAAACCAGCTGGCCTCCACTTATGCACCAGGCCTCTATCCTATTTAATAAAAGAGTAATATACAGATTGGCCATCACTCCAACACACAAGATGGCTGCCCCTATGTGATCATACATCCTGACCCCATGTGGACACAAGATTGCTACCACAAAGTGGCCAGCAGGGGAGGGCAGTTGGGAGGGACCAGGCCTTGAAGGGAGGGCAGTGTGGGTGATTATGCCAGCATTGGAGGGCAATTGGGAGGCACCAGGCATGCAAGGGAGGGCAGTTGGGGGCAATCAAGCCTGCAGGGGTGAAAAGGCCACAGAGGAAGGAAGTTGGGAGTGACTGGGCTTGCAGGGAAAGGCAGTTGGAAGGGACTCAGGCCAGCAGGGGAGAGCAGTTGGGGATACCAGGCCTGCAAGGGAAGGCAGTTGGGAGCGAGCAGTTGGGAGCCAGCAGTCCTGGATTTTGAGAGGGATGTCTGACTGGGATCAGGCCTAAACAGGCAGACAAACATCCCTCAAGGGGTCCCAGATTAAAGAGGGTGCAGACTGGAGTGAGAAACACCCCATCCATTCATAAATTTCATGCACTGGCCTTTAGTCTACACCAATAAAAGATAAAAATGCTAATTGACCATACCTCTGCTACACCCACAGCCAATCAGGAATGATATGCAAATTAAGTCAACAAAGGTGGAGGGTACATTTGCATATGTAGGAGGGTCAGGCTATACCTGACATGACCTGTGGGGTCCAGGTTGCCATTGGGGACTGAGCAGGCTGGCCAGACAGCATCTGATGCCACCTGAGGGGTCCAGGCAGCCATCAGAAACTGGGCAGGCTTGGTGGACAGCATCTGATGCCACCCCCAGGGTCCAGGCGGGCTAGCCTGATGCTGCCCTGGAGTCCAGCTGGGTTAGCCTGATGCCTCCCCAGGGCCCAGGTTGCTATTGATAACCCAGCAGGCCTGGTGGGCAGCACCTGATGCTGCCCATGGGGTCCAAGCCATAATAATGGACCTCGGTAGGCAGGGGTGGCCAGGGTCTCTGGAATCACTGCCCCCAGACCACCTATGGTCACAGGTGGAGCAGGCCATGGTTGAACATTTTAAAGAAATTGGATGCCTGTCTCCTGGCCCACCGCACTCCGTCCCTGGAGAGGAGAAGCAGTGGGCAGTTAGGAGGTACCAGTTAAGGAACAATGTATGGGCATGTTACCAGGAAGAGGTGCTGAACCATGATGATGCAGAGGGCTGGCTGATGGAGGCACCCAAAGGTACAGATGAGGTGGCTCTCGCTGGTGCTAAGCTTGAAAAGCACATCAACAGCCTGATTGTCTTAATTGTCTTTCTGAAGAAGGTGCATGAACGGAGATCACCTAGCTGCAGGTCCAGATCAGTGTGCTCAGACCTCCATGGAGATGAAGATGTCCTGCAAGTCCAGCCTCTCTGCTGCTCTCAAGTACATCTGCATCCAGTATGAGAAGCTCGCTACCAAGAACATGCAGAATGCAGAAGAATGGTACAAGAGCTGATTAACCATGCTGGCCAAGAGTGCCACCAAGGACGAGGTGTCTGAAAGCCACCATCTGCGCAAAGTCAAGACCCTGGAGATCAAAGCATACTGGGGCATGAACTAAGCTCTGGGAAAGCAACTGCAAAAGCTGAAAGATAAGCAGAACTCTGATGTTAGTACTATGCAGGACACAACCAACAAATTAGAAAATGAGTTGAGAACTACAGAGAATGAAATGGCATGATATTTAAAGGAATACTAGGACCTCCTCAATGTGGCTTTGGACATTGACATTGCAGCTTACAGGAAACTCTTGGGGGCTGAGGAGACCCAGCTCAGTTTCACCAGCGTGGGAAACATAGCCAGTGGCTACTCCCAGAGTTCCCAGGTCTTTGGCCAATCTGCCTAAGGTGGTTTACAGACTAGCTCCCTACTTGAAGTCCACTTGCTCCTTCCTTTCTTAATACACCAGCCATGTCCAGGAGGAGCAGATTTAGGTGGAGGAGACCATTGAGGCTGCAAAAGCTGAGGAAGCTAAGGATGAACACCCCTCTGAAGGAGAAATTGAAGAGGAGGAGAAGGGAAGGAAGTGCCTGATGAAGAGGAAGGAGAGGAAGAGGAAGAAGGTTCCAAGAAAGAATTTGAGGATGCAAAGGAGGAAAAAAGAAGGTGAAGGTGAAGGAGAAGATGCCCTAGAAGCTAAGGATGAGAAGATGAAGATGCTGGAGAGGAGCAAGCAACCAAGAAAAGATTGAGCACCCCTTTACTTAATTATTTCAGAAATAATCCTCCTGAAATCAGATTAATCCCATCACCAACCAAGCAGTTGAGTTCCTGATACTATATGAATTAAGAAGTCAATATATATAACATTCTGAGGTGACTCAGGTTGGACATTAAATGTTATGCTATGACTTTTCTTTTTATGCAGAGTATCTGTTTGCAAGTAGTGTGGCTTTCTGGCTTGGTGTCAGCCTGTGCATGGCTCATGCTTATGAGTTCAGGATCTATGACAATGTGAATAATTCAGACGTTTACAATAAAAACACATGAATACATTAACTTACTGATGTTAATATTAAACTTCATGAAAAAAATATTCCTTTGAATCTTTGGTGGTTAGAAATTAAAGCCCTCAAATCATGTGCAATAAACCATAAATAAAGTTATACTTCATGACAAAAAAAAAAGTACATTAGTGGCCAGGAAACATTCAAAGAACTGGAGAACCATTTCTAAATCAAGAAGGGAAGTCACAGGGTATATATTATTGCTACGCATACAGTATTTCCTACTTCTTACAACATAATGTATTAGATGCCTTCCTATCGCATGAAATATGTATTCTCATAGAGTAATACTGGTTTATATGTTATAGTTATAGTGTATTTCATATCCTATTTATATTAATAAAAGAGTAATATGCTAATTAGACCATGAGACCATCCAGACATCCT
Organism: Lasiurus borealis; assembly: GCA_004026805.1. Taxonomy (NCBI): domain Eukaryota; kingdom Metazoa; phylum Chordata; class Mammalia; order Chiroptera; family Vespertilionidae; genus Lasiurus; species Lasiurus borealis. Next base: position 34,933 of record PVJN01007957.1, on the reverse strand, counting down.
TCTGGACAAAGGCATGGTGATGGGGCCAAGGCAGAGGCAGTTAGGGGTGATCAGACCAGGAGAGGAAGGCAGTTGAGGATGACCAGGACAGGAGGATAGGGCAGTTGGGGGTGATCAGGCTTGTGCGGGGACAGTTGGGGGCAATCAGGACAGGAGGCAGAATGGCTAGAGGTAACCAAGCAGTCAGGCAGGTGAGCAGTTAGGAGCCAACAGTCCTGGATTGGGAGGGGGTTGTCTGACTGCCCATTTAAGCCTGATCCCACAGGAGTCTCAGATTGGAGAGGATGCAGGCCAGCCTGAGAGATAACCCCCTCTCCTCACATGAATTTTATGAACCTGGCCACTAGCAGTTAATATAATATTATTGACTATATTATTCCCCATGCTGTTCTTTACATCCTAGAAATTATATATATATGTTTAAATGTACATCCACATTTTTATAATACAGTGGTACCTCGAGATATGAGTGCCCTAACATACAAGATTTTTGAGATACGAGCCATCGAGCGGGCGATTTTTTGCTTTGAAATACGAGCAACATTTGAGATACGAGTAATCGCTCGGATCAGCCGGCTGCACAGGACCCACCAGTTTACCACAACTCGAGTGTCTCATAGTTTCCCAAGCCTCAGTCAGTGTGCTTGTTTACCTCATTGTCGAAGCATCTTTTATGCATTTACATACTTCATCACATTTCTTTTTATAACCATGGGTCCAAAGAAAGCGAGTGGAAAGGTCAGTGCTCAGAAGAAATGATGTCTATTGAATTAAAGCGTGAAATCATAGAAAAATATGAGCAAGGTGTGCGAGTGGCTGACTTGGAGAGGCAATACGAGCGTAGTACTTCAACGATATGCACTGTGCTTAAACAGAAGGAGTCGATAAAGGGTATAATGCCAGCTAAGGGCGTTACAATAATTTCTAAGCTCCGTAGCTCTCTCCATGAAAAGATGGAGAATCTACTGATGGTGTGGGTGATGGGGAAGCAGCTTAAAGGAGATACATTAACACAGGGCATTATATGCGAAAAGGCGCGGGCGATTTACGGTGATTTGCTGGAGCAGACCCCGCGCACTTCCACGGATGAAGCAATGAAAGACTCATTTAAAGCCAGTAGAGGCTGGTTTGATAACTTCAGGAAAATGTGCGGCATTCACTCCATCCTCAGGCATAGTGAGGCAGCAAGTTCGGATGTGAAGGCAGCTGAGGATTACCTCAAAACTTTTTCCAAACTGATAGAAGCCAAAGGATATATCCCCTAGCAAGTCTTCAACTGTGATGAGACAGGGCTTTTCTGGAAGAAGATGCCGAATAGGACTTATGTAATGGCAGAGGAAGAGGTGATGCCAGACCACAAACTCATGAAGGATAGGCTAACTCTCGCACTGTCCGTCAATGAGAATGGCAACTGCAAGATCAAGCCTCTGCTCCTATACCATTTGGAAAACCCCAGAGTCTTTAAGTCACATAAGAGTCTAAAAGATAAACTGCAAGTTATGTGGAGGGCAGACCCGAAAGTCACCAGGCAGTTCTTTGTGGAGTGTAAACCCGGTTTTCGGCCCTTCTGTTAAGAAATATCTACAGGAAAACAACCTAACCATGCAAGCCCTCCTCGTCCTCAACAATGCTCCTGCTCACCCACCGAACCTCAAAGATGAACTCCTCGAAGAGTTCAAGTTTATAAAGGTTGTCTACCTACCTCCCAACACCATTCCTATCCCGAAGCCCATTGATCAGGAGGTGATTACTAATTTCACAAAGCTGTACATTAAGCACCTGTTCCGGAGCTGCTTTGAAGTGACGGAGAACACAAACCTCACCCTTCGAGAGTTCTGGAAGAACCACTTTAACATCATGATATGCCTCAGAATTATTGATCAGGCCTGGCTGGGTGTTACAATGAGGACTTTGACCTCTGCATGGAAGAAGCTGTGGCCTGAGGCCGTAGCCGAAAGGACCTTCGAAGGATTCAAACCCGAGGGGCCAGTGGAGGAGGAGATAGTGTCTCTGGGAAAATCCATGGGCCTAGAGGTGGATGAGAGAGACGTGAATGAGCTCGTCCAGGAGTACACTCTGGAACTCACCACGAGGAGTTATGAGAGTTGCAGTCTCAGCAACATGCAGAGGTTCTCCAAGAAATTGTTTTTGAGGAGGAGCCAGAGGTGGAGGAGATCTCTACAAGTGAGATAAAGGAGATCTTAGGAATGTGGGAGAGGGTGTCACACTTTGTGGAAAAGAAACACCCTGAAAAAGTTGCTACTAGTCGTGCACTGGAGCTGTTCAATGAAACTTGCCTCACCCATTTCAGAAACATTCTGGAAGGGAGGAAGAGGCAAACCTCGTTGGACACGTTTTTTTGTGTGTGTGTGTTTTTTTAAATCGGCCAAAAATGCAAAGACCAGTAGCAATTAAGTTCAGTGAAGATTAGTTAAGTTACATTCAGTTTAGGGATAAAGTGTAGCATTAAGAGTGTAACGAGTAGGTAAATACACTTTATAAAACCAGTTTATTTCTTTACATTCTCTTTTATTTTGTTTTTATACAATATTTCTCATTTATAAATACATTTTTCTTATTCAAAAACACGTAACAGGAACAACTGGGGTGGCATTTTGGGGGCTGGAATGGATTAATGGCATTTCAGTTGATTTCAATGGGAAAATTTGCTTTGAGATACGAGCAACTTGATATATGCGCAAGGTTATGGAACGAATTAAACTCATATCTCGTGGTACCACTATATTATAAAGCTATTCTGGAAATATATTAGATTTCCATATCTCTGCCAATTCAGATAAAATGTTGAACATTATGAATATGTTAATCCAGTGATATTAATATAGCTATTAATTGAAAATGCTCTCTAAATCTTAGTTGTTCCTTTGTTTGCACTTACATGAAATTATTCCCACATAGTCACTTCTGGTTACCTCTTGAAAAAAACACATAGCTATACTTAATAGAAATATCAGTTGTTTCTTTAAATAGAGTTGTGTGTTTTTGTTTTGTTTTAAATCAGTTTATATCCAGAAGAGTTCCTAAAAATATGCCATATTTTGGATATTCCATGTTCTTTGTTTTCAAAGATATCTGTGGTTGTTGGTTGTTGTTTTTTTTTTTCCTTAGAGTAACTTAAAAAATTATCTAATGCAGCGGATATCCCTTTATTTCTTACAATGCTATGTGCTTACTCATGAAACACTGCATCTGTTAAGGAAAGCAAGTTTCTGTGCAGCCATTTACTTCTAGGCTCTGAAGAAATGTCTGCAGGCTGGTCAAAATGAGGGACATATTTATGTCCCTGGGGCAATTGTGAGCTCTTCTATAGGTTATAAGTTTCTGGAGGTATTTGTATACATTATTATCTTTGTATTGTCAGGTCAAATAAAAATTTGGCACACTAAACACACATGTTGGTTAAATTAGCAGATTAATGATTTGTTTTGTTTCAACTCTCCATTTTAGTGAGCCTTCTAAGATATTTGAATGTCCTTTGCAACCACCCCAAAAATGACTTTCCTCTTTACAAAACTGATGAAGAACCTTGGATAATACAAATTTATTTCAATTTCAAGTTGCAGATTAAGCTCAAAATGCAAATTTGACTAAAATGATTTAATATGTAGACATATAATATTGATTTAAGCATATTTACATTTCATTTCATAAAAATCTAAAAACAGGAGGAAAAGGTTTGAAACCCTCCCTGAGATAAATTGAAAGTTGGCCCTTTTTGTTTAAAAAATTCAGAATAGAGATAAGTTGTTTTTTTGAAATAAAAAAGTTGAAATTTGACTCTAGCAAAGAAAAACAATCAAGTATACCTTTTAAATGACTCCTACTGTCATTTACTAGTAAAATCTCATTTTATAGTAGCTGTGTACAGACATATATTTATTCATAATTATGTTATTTACATTCATTTTGAAATGTGAACTTATTTTCTAAATATGTAATGATCACTTTGAATATACAAACATCATTAATAGTTTATTTGTGCATCATCATGCTTGACATTATTTGAAGAAAGATAAACAGATATTAATCATCTGTTTTTTTTTAAAAAAAATAATACCATATTAGTCATTCCAGATTCCAGAAAGATAATGTAAGAATAATTTATCAATGCTATAATTACCTAAAATTTGACCTATTTTAAGAACTGTTGGGCAGCATTATCTATTGTATGCTTTGTTTAATTCAATTAATTAACCTATGTTTTTTAAGGGAAGTCAATCATGTGTAAAACTAAGTTGACTGCTTTGGAAATCAATACATGCTACAGAGCCTCTGACTATAATTCTCAAATGGGATTCAGATATGTTCTTGAGTAGAGGGTGTATATATTTAAGTTTTATGATGGAACAGTTAAACTAACCCTCCAGGTTTGCTAGTTCGTGTGCATTAGCCCAAGATAGCATTAACTCATGTTAGCATTCTGGGGTCTAGTCTTCCAAATTTAATTTATGTACTAGTTGCACTAGATACCAACCAAGTACCATTTGGTCTGACAACCAAGGGGGAAAAATAATTTTTCTTAAATAATCGAAAAGACTATATTGAAAAGACTATCTAGAAATATCTGTATTTCTAACAGATGTTGCTCTAAAATATGTTATTTATAGTGAAACAAAATTAGGTCACTTCCTTATCATTCTGGATGCTATGGATCATCTCTTATTCCAAGAGTTGGCTGAATTTGCATGGTGATATCTTCATAATGATTAAACCAACGGTTCAGTTAATGGGGTTATCAGTATGATTGTACATGCTGCCAAAATATTTTGGCTCAAAATCAATTGCTACAAACCATGTCTAATTTGTTTTCAAATTTGTAATAGAATATAAAGGAAGAGAGCAACTTTATCACAATGTAGAATTATAAGAACTACATACTATGGTTATACATGTAAACACTAATGTACTAGTATAATTGTTATCTAATAAGTATATTATTTTTCAATTTACACATAGCCACCTATTTCTTTTCAAATTAAACAAGGATTAAAGAAAACTGCCTTAGCTGGTTTGGCTCAGTGGATAGAGTATTGACCTGGGAACTGAAATATCTCAGGTTTGATTCGATCAAGGGCACATGCTTAGGTTGTGGGCTGGATCCCCAATACAGGACTTGCAGGAGGCAGCCCATTCATGATTCTCTGTCTTAATGGATGTTTCTTTCTCACCCTCTACCTCTTCCTTCCTCTCTGAAATCAATAAAAATATTTTTTAAAAGAAAACTATGCCAACATATTTGGTCTTAAATATTATCAGATAAAATAGCATTTACTGCCCTCCAGTGAGACTCAGTGATTAAATGTTGAACCAAGTGGTCACACTGTGATTCCTGGTCAGGGACTTGCAAGGTTGTTGGCTCTGTTCCCAGTTGAGAGCATGCAGGAGGAAGCTAATCGATGATTGTCTGTCATCATTGATGTTTCTGTCTCTCTCTCCATCGCCCATCCTCTTTCTGAGATAAATAAAAACTTATTTAATATAACATGTTCATGGATTGGTAAATTAACATTGTTAAAATGTCCATACTACTCAAGGCAACCTATAGATTCAATGCAATCAATATTAAAATACCAACAGCATATCTTCCAGTTCTAGAACAAATATTCCAAAATTTTACAGGAAATCAAAAGATGCTGAATAACTGCAGCAGTCTTGAAAAAGAACAAAGTTGGAGGAATTACAATATCAGATATCAATTTATATTGCAAAGCCACCATAATCAAAATAGCCTGGTACTGGCCCAGAACAGAACAGAGACCCCAGAAATTGACTCAAGCAATTATGCTCAATTAATATTTGACAAAGGAGGCAAGAGTATATAATGGAGTAAAGACAGTCTCTTCAACAGCCCAGGGGCTCCATATTCTGGAGCCAAGCGCCTGGCTGTGCCAGCCGAGGTGACCCTCTCTGGGGAGAGTGCCAGGTGGGGAGTTTGAAAACAAAACAAAACAAAGAACAGTCACTTCAATAAATCGTGTTGGGAAAATTGGATTGATACATGCAAAAAAATAAATAAATAAACTAGACCATCAATTTATACCATACTCAAGAATAAAATCAAAATGGATAAAATACTTGAATATTACTTGGGAAACCATAAAAATCCTAGGCAGCAAAATTGCAGACATCTCTCATAGCAATATGTTTACTGAGGAGAAAATAAACAAATAGGACTACATCAAAATTAAAAGCTCAGCACAGGAAAAGAAACAATCAACAAAATGAAAAGGGAGGACACTGTTTGGGAGAACATATTTGACAATTATACATCTGATAAAGGGTTAATATCCAAAATATGTAAGGAACTCATACAACCTAACAAAAGTAAAAGAAACAATCTAATTAAAAAATGGGCAAATGACCTAAATGGGCACTTTTCCAAAGTGAACATACAGATGGTCAAGATACATTTGAATAAATGATCAAAGTCACTGTTCATCAGAGAGATGCAAATTAAAACCACAATGAGGTTTCACCTCCCACCTGTCTGAATGGCTACCATCAACAAATCAACAAATGACAAGTGCTAGCTAAGATGTGGAGAAAAGGGAACCCTAGTATACCTCTAGTAGAAATGCAGACTGGTGCAGCCATTATGGAAAATAGTATGGAGTTCTTCAAAAAATTAAATATTGAACTATTATTTGACCCAGTAATTCCACTTCTAAGAATATATCCTTAAAAACCCAAAACACCAACCAGAAAGAATGCATGCATCTCCATGTTCATAGCAGCATAATGTACAGTATCTAATATCTAGAAACAGCTCAAGGGCCCATTAGTAGATAAGTGGGTAAAACAGCTGTGGTAGTCCTAGCTGGTTTGGCTCAGAGGATAGAGCACTGGCTAGCAGACTGAAGGGTCCCAGGTTTGATTCTGGTCAAGGACACATGCCCAGATTGCAAGCTTGCAAGCTCTATCCCCAGCAAGGGGCATGAAAGAGGCAGCAAATCAATGATTCTTTCTTACCATGACTATTTATATATATTCCCTCTTCCTTCCTCTCTGAAATCAATATATATATATTTAAGCTGTGGTACATTTATACCATGGAATACTACACAGGAGTAAAAAAGAAGAATTGTGACAGCACAGAGGGATCTAGAGAATACCATGCTAAGTGAAATAACTCAGTCAGTGAAAGACAAGTATCACATGATTTCACATGTGGAATCTAATGTACAAAATAAAGTGATGCACAGAGAGATCCAGAGACATGGAAGCAGGGTGACAGTGTGGAATCTCAAAGGGAAGGCTGGGAAAGTTAAGTGGGTGGAGGATAGTCAACCAAAGATCTTGTATGCATATATGCATAATCAATGGACACAGACAACAGGGTGGTGAAGGTCTGGGGTAGGGGGTGAGCACAGGCTGGAGGAGGTCAATAGGAGAAAAAAGGGGACATATGTAATACTTTCAACAATAAAGATTTAAAATATTTTTTAAAATAACATTTACCTACAGAGAGAAATATTTTCTCTTTTTTAAAAAAACCTCAAAAGTTAACATATTCACATATTTTTTAATTTATTTGTTAGCCAGTTTTAAGAAAATTAGAAAAAAAGTTTAGCTCTTTTAGGTTTTATCAAGCCTGGAGGAATTGCAGAGTTACAAAGGATTGCCACCAAAAGCATAGGAGGGTACCATTCCTGTTTATGTGATTGATGCTAGGGACAATCAAGAATAAAGAATCTTAAATCTAAGAAAAATAGAGACAGGATCTTTCAGAAAATGTAACAGGTATTTGTTCACTCTGAGCAAATAGATAAACAAAGTCTCAGGAGATATTGATAATACATTAGTTTTCTTAATTTTATCTTAGATCATTAGGTTTAATCAATCTGGTTGCAAGAAAGAATGCTTTCTTTTTGTGCTTCCTGCTGATCTGCTGAATCCTTGTGATCTTTTTTATGCCAAAACTCTGTTGGAATCCTTGTATGAAGCTATATTACTCCATGCAGGAAAGGGTTTTTGATAAAATAGGATAATGTTATTCACATTGAATCTTTGAACCTTTTTCTTCCTTTTTTTTTTTCAAGAGGGAATTATTGATTGTGTCAGCATTTTTCACACTGCATTGCAAAGATTCAGTTTGGAACAACGATTAATTCTATAAAGGAACATAGGACATAATCACCTTGCCCTTCATGGTATTAGTACTTTAACACTGGGCTGTTTTACCCAATTGGTTTCTAACAATATAAACTATATTTGTATGCTGCTGTCATTTTATTTTATCATTTTTCATTTACAAATCTTATTTGTAAATAGAAAATGGTATTGAAGCTTGTGACCTGATCTCTGGATATAAAGTTAATTGGGAAAATAAAATAAACAATACCTAACAATGATTTTTGTCAAAACTCGAACTTATTGTAGCTGACTAAAAAGTCAGAAGTACAGTAAAAAATAAAATGAAGGCACATAAAATCTGCATGTCAGCCGTAGACATTTTTGAAGGTTGTAATTATCAAGGTTTTTTAAAGTATAGGTCATACTTTAAGTAAATGATCAAGGGAAAATTATTTTTTATAAGGCTATTGAAATTTTTATTTGTAATAACCTTCATGCAACATAAAATTAATTAATATATATTTCTATATCTAAAATATACTGCTCAATGATGCTAATAATTATCCAAAATCATGTTTGTCAATTAGATGTTTGTCCATACTGTTTTAAAATTTTTATATTGCAGAATTTTAATCACTGCTTCTTAACACTTCTATTTATATAGGATATAAATTAGTTTTCACAAATGTTTTTATTTTTTATAGTAAAGCATAATATAAGATATCATCAATCTTAGTAATCCTATATAATTAAAGCATAATATGCTAAGTGTCTGGTCATCTGTTCAACCAATCAAAGCATACTATGCTAATGATATTCTAAGGCCACTCAATCACTCACTATGATGGCATTCACCACCAGAGGGCACATTCTCCAACTGGTAGATTAGCTTGCTTCTGAGGTCCAGCCAATCAGGACTGAACAAGATGGGCAGACTTGCCCTAGAACCCTCCTGTGGTCCCTCCCTGGCTAGCCAACCTCCCATATCCCTCCCCACCACTCTTACAACAGTGGGGTCCCTTGGCCTGGCCTGTGCCTTCTTGAAATCCAGGACCCCTTGGGGGATGTCAGAGAACCGGTTTTGACTCCTTCCCACAGGCCAAGCTGAGGGACCCAGAAAGTCATCCAGAAGGATGTCCAGTCTAATTAGCATATTACATTTTTATTATTATAGTAGTAAATAGAATAGCCATGCTTGAGACAGCCAATTGAGATTTGTTTCAGGAAGAATAAAGGCTTTATTGGGAAATCACTTTTTACTTAATTTTTAAAATTATTTATTTTAATGTTTTTATTTTAATTTTAGTACAGATAACAATGTTTTATGTTATTGAACTAAGTAGTATTTAATTTAATGTGTCTGATGTTTCAAAGTGAATGAGCTATAGTCAAAATGATAGTTAAAGTGCTGCCATGGACATGCCATCTGACTCAGAATTCTGCCTATGATGAGACACAGTGTAGCTCATTTAATAACATGCTCAGTACAGAATTGGTTATAATTTTTAGCCAGCTCATGGGCAAATTGTGCCTTGTTTTCATAGAGGAAGAATCTCTGCTGTAACAGCTCAAAACACAGAAATTATTTCACAAAACTGTCAGACCTTTTTAAAATATTCTAATGATGATTTCTCCCCAATTTGCTATAGTGAGTCACATAAAATCATATCAGTGATGATATTTCTCACCACATTTTTGCAAGCACCTTAAAAACTTCAAAGTGGTCTGTTTTCCTCATACATAATATTATTCTTATTTCCTCCACATCTTCTTTCCATGGATTCTTCAATTATTATTATTTTAATGAATTGATATATATCTAAGATAAGATTCAGAAGTCAACAAATCCAAGAAGACTCTATCAATACCCTTCCCCAGTCCCTCCTCCCCGCCACACATGAACTGATTGCAGGTGAACTGAGTAATTATTCTCTTTGGTATCTAAAATCTAAATAGAAGCTGGTATGGCCAGAGTGTCTAGGCTGATCCAGCTAAACTTCTTTTCTATCTTAATGCGCCATAAACATAATCATTTTGTGTGTGTGCTTTGTAAAATGTTTTGAACGTATTGCTGTAAATACTTAGTTATATTGGTTTTCATGCATTTCTCTGAAGGTTAAAAAACATCTTTAAAAATTTATTAGTACACATATTTTATCTCCTAAGTAAAATGTAAAGACTACAAAGGAGAGACTTACCTTTTACACTTTTGTATATAGGAGAAGATTATAATAAATGCCATATTCATTACAGTTGTGAAATACATTTCTATGCTTAATTCATAAAGAAAGTAATGAAAAAATATTGGGCCCATGGAGATAAAAAAAGATTCATATGTTCTTTTTTTATTGTTTAAAGTATTATATATGTCTCATTTTTCACTGTTTGACCCCCACCTCATCACTCCCACATCCCAGGACAAGCCCCCATTGCTCCTATGTCCATTGTTTATGCTAATACCCATGCATACAAGCCCTTTAGTTGATCTCTAACCCCTGCCTCTGCCTTCTCTCTGACATTGGATGGTCTGTTCAGTGTTACCTTGTCTCTGGACCTATTATTGTTCATCAATTTATTTTGTTCATTAGATTCCACATATGTGTAAGATCATGTGATACTTGTCTTTCTCTGACAGGCTTATTGCACTTAGCATAATTACTTTCCAGTTACATCCATGCTGTTTCAAAGGGTAAGATATCCTTATTTTTTATACCTGTTCTAGGGGCCCTGTGCACAAATCCATACACTTTGAAAGGAACTGTGGGCCCTGAGGCTGTGGTGGGTACAGGGGCGGGACTTGACTCATCCTCCATGCACTGCTTGGCCCCTCTCTCCACAGCACCCCGGTCTCCTCACTGTTGGCAGCCTTGCTCCTGGCCCCTGTTGCTTCCATGAGCTGATGGTGCCCACCCCAGTCGTACCCACTAATGGTGCGGAGCAACTGGGACCTGCACCAGCAATGGTGCGAGCAAAGCCAGCACAGTCAGCAGGTGTGAATGGTGGCTGCTGCCCAGATCACCCATCCGGAGCAGCAGGATCTGGAGAAGCCCTCAGGGGTGATCTGGACTGACAACCACTGCTTGCACCTGATGATGGTGCCAGGACAAGTGAGGGGCACAGGCAGCAGGTGCAAGTGGCAACTCTGGCTCCAGTTGTTGGTGCAAGTAGGGCTGGTGCCAGAAGAGAATATGACTGGTGGCTCCAGCACTGGCAGCAGGTACTGCTCTGCTTCAGTGTTTATTCTTACCATTTTTTTTTTATAGCTCGTTGATGCAGTACTTGGCTTCTTATAGTCTACTGTTGATGCTTTCTACTGTGTTCTTTATTGCACCTATGTCATTCTTCATTTATTCTTGGTCCTTCTTCACTTATTCTTCATTATTACACATATTGTTGATTGTCTTCCATCCCTTTCAGCATCTTTATGACTATTACTCTGAATTCTTTCTATGATAAATTGCTTGCCTCCATTTTGTTTACTTCCTTTTCTGGTCATTCTTTCATTTCTTTCATATGGAGGATGCTTCTTTGTCTCCCCATTTTTGCTCCTCTCATGGTGTCTGGTTATGTGGCTCACTCTCTACCATGTTTACCAAAAGGCAAAAAATACAACTTGACATGCCACAACACAGAGGGAATAAACACAAATGTATTTGTGAAACCGAAAACTCCAAATAAAGGTGAGCACCTGAGAAATGAGAATTAGAAGAGAGAAAAGAGCTCAAAAATTATATTGAGAAAAGGACAAAAGGTAAGAGAAAAAGAGAAAAAGAAGGGGGGAAATATACATGTATGGTGGGAAATTTCCACAAAACAAACAAATGAGTCAAAAATTTATAACAACAAACACCCAGAAAAAAAGAGGGTGGGGACTAAATCTGAAGAGGCAGAGCTTATTTCCAGAAAGTAAGGTTAAGGAATTGAATTAATGTCAGGAATGGACACAATTCTGTATAGAGGAGGTAGGAAGACTGGATATATAGGAAGAAAAGTACAAAAACAAACAAACAAATAAAAAACCCCCACAAAATAATTATTCCTCTTTCTTTAATCTATGTATATATTCATCTATCTTTTTGGAAAAAAAGACTAGATATCAAATAGGCTTGACTTTGGTGAGTGAAACCAATTACTTTTAGAAGAAGAGAGCTAGTGAATAGAGGGAAAAAAAACATAAAGTAAAAACAAGGAAACAATGAAACAAACAGCAACAACAAATTGGCTAGCAAATAAAGAGAAAAGAGAAGGGTTTGTGGACTTGGAGAAAGGGGGGAGGAAATTAGATATATGAGTAAGCCAATAGAGACAACTATAAGAGTGATGGGTCAATAAATCAGTAAAGAAGATCAATTTTTAACAAGGAGTAAAAAGAAAGGAGAGAGAAAAATTAAAGCAGGAGCAGGAGAAGGGAAATGAGATTAAAAAGGAAGAAGTGATGAAGAAAAGCCTGGCAAAAAGGAAAAAATGAGATAATGTAAAATAATGATAAAAAATAAAAATAGAACATAGAAACTAATCCAAAAATAAAAGGTTAAAAAATAGTAATAATAATTGTAATAAGTAAATAAAATAAAGAAAAAATAATTTATTAATTAAAAGATTAAAAATAAAAAAGTGAGGTAGTGAAGTGTCATTTGCTTCAGCTGAATTTAATGTCCCATCGGTGCTGGTTTAAGACCCCTCTCTACTGTTCTGTCTGACACATCTCAGTTCCCTGCTAGGTAGTCAGTACTGTGTTGAAGTTTCCAGCAATATACTGCTCCCTGTGTCTGTCCCCACAGTCTTGGTTTTAGGCAGGCAGAATCAAACTTATCTTTGTCTGCCTGTTTTCAGTCATATTTACACAAACATCTATTTCTGGCAGTCTCTAGGTGACACTGTTGCTGTATTAGTTTCTGGGACCAAATGGTCCCTCAACCCAGTCCTCCAATGCTACCTGGGGTATTCAGAATCTTTGTTTCACTGCAGAGCTGAAGGCTGGTTGCGGTTGTGCTGTCAGGAGAGGCCTGGTCTTCAGGAGGAAAATGTCTGTTCAGGGTTGGAGGGATCGAATTGTCCCACAGCTGGCTTCCTAGTTGCTTCTCCCTGTTTTGCTTCCCAGTTTCCATAAAACCAACTTCCCCTGCATTGAAGACTTAGTGAATGTTTGTAATTGAAAGATCCTATATACTGGGTTTAGAGAGTAAAAGCAAAGAAAATATAAAGACAGAGCAACCACACTGCTGTGCATTTCTCTCCCCCAGTAATTAAGTGGCCAGTACAGATATTCAGGTTGCCTTTCTGGGTACAGTCTCACAAGGCTATGGGCTTAGATTTAGAGTCCCCCACCCACAGCAGTCCTATGGAACCTCTTCCACAATCAGGTGTTATGTGTGTCCCCAAGAGACATGGACTTGGTACATCACAGGTTCCTTCTGACCCTCTAGTCCCAGTAGCATGTGTGTCTCTCTGTCCAACCCAGATCCTCAGTTCTACCTTTCATCAGGCATCCTTTGTCCTTTCAAGCTGTGGATTGTCTTACCAGCTGTATTTAAGTCACCAATTCTAGGTGGATGTTATTTGATTCAGCTATTCCTTATATCTTCTCTGTGAAAAGGCACAGGACCCATTTGCCTATTTGGTGGCCATTTTGTCTCTTCATGGACAGACTTTTAAGGAGCCTGTGGCTACAGAAGTTGGAATCCCAGTGTTTATGGGTTCACAGCCAAGGCAGCAAGTCCCTGGATGGTGTGGCTGTGGGGACCTGGGTGCTGTCTGAGGTCTCCCCATGTGGAGGTGAGGCTGGGCTCCTGGCCACAGCTGCTTCCCCCTTCAAGATGGCATGGTTTCTGTGAAGAGAGGAAAAACAAAACCATAAAGACAAACAATAACAACAAATTGGCTAGCAAAGAAAGAGAAAAGAAAAGGGTTTGTGGACTTGGAGAAGGGAGAGGAAATTAGATATATGAGTAAGCTGCCCTGGGAGAGATTTCAGCAGTAGTAGAGGCTGCCTGGCTAGGGGAGCCTAGTCCACCAGTCCCCAATAGTCCTGAAGAATGTAATTCTTCCTCATTCAATCACACACACACACACACACACACACACACACACACACACACACACGTCCCATATGTCCACATACTCCCCTTCTGTTCCCTCACTCACTCACATTCTCTTCCTCACAGATTTCCTGCCAGCCACCATCTTGGATTCTCCCATATGTTATATATATTTTTACAGAGAGGAAGGGAGAAGGATAGAGAGTTAGACTGCATGCCCTCTACTGGGGATGTTCCCGCAACTAAGGTACATGCCCTTGACCAGAATCAAACCTAGGACCTTTCAGTCCACAGGCTGACACTCTATTCACTGAGCCAAACCAGTTTCTGCTCCCATATGTTTTTTATATTCATTGAAAATATTTTAGTTACTTGTACATTTTTTGAACTGGTGTCACCTTGTCACCTGAGGTTAACACTATGACTTGAAAAATTATTCAGCGCTGATGAGGTAGGTCAGTTGGTTGGAGTGTTGGCCCATAGACCAAAATGTTTCAGGTTAGACTACCAGTCAGGGCTGTGTGTTTGATCTCCATTTGGTATAATACAGAAGGCCGCCAACCAGTGTTTCTCTCTCACATCGATGTTTCTCTTGCTTCCTCTCTCTCTAAAAATCAATTTAAAATATCCTCTAGTGAGGATTAAAAAATATTTATAAATGAGGGAGGAAATTATTCTTAAGGTCAGATTTCTATGTATTTGTGGTTCTTTCTTAAAATGACATACATAGAGTAATCCCATTTAAGGTTTTACAATCGGGTATTTTCCTTATTTGGTATTCTAAAATAGCCATACATTTATTCTTCCTCTGATAAATTAAAGAAACAGGCTTTCTAATGTTTCCTTCCTATTCACAACACAAACTAATTTAAATTCTCAATACTGGATTTATTTTCCAATTTACTATTTTTCAGTTTGAACATTTCTCTTTTTGAAAAAATAATGTTGAGCAGTTTAATCATGTAAAAGTCTAACTTCCCAACACTCTCTTTCATTTGCATCATTTTCATATTATTGAATATATTTTCAAAGATGAAAAAGGAGATCAGCAGTAGAAATTGAATTATATCAAGTCTTTTTAAATGCATTTAGCACCTTTGCTGGAAGTCTCAGTAGAGAGGCATATAATTTGATAGGTATATAAACTGGCATTCTTCCCTTCTCAGCCAGAACTGCGAAATAGTTTTTATCCTGCTGGTGTGGCTGCTTCCTTTATTCAAAAAAAGAAAATTATTAACTATATTGAAAAGAATAGTTCATGTGTGGCCACTAACAACTTGGAAGTTTCATGACTTCAGGAGATTTTGTTTGTGCTATGTAGCAGAATTACAAATATTATGTGAATAGCAATATGTGCCTTGTACATGTTCTCACAAGTCTGGAAGAAGAATTGGAAATGGACTATTAATCCTTGGCAGGGAGTTATGTTTACCAAAGGTGAAACATGACATTGAGAGAGAAAACAAAACAGAAATTATGTAAAGACCTTGAGACCTACATATTTCAACTCTTCTTAGCTATTGGCCACCAAATTAATTGCCTCTCAGTCCGTTAGAATAATAATAAAAATCAATCAGAAATATATTAAACAATTATTCTGTGATTATCATAAAAAGAAAGACGTCTTCTGAATTAATATTTGCTATTTTAATACTTCTGATTTATTTATGTCTATCTTTATTTTGAAAATATTTTTTTGTATTAACAGAGTGTATATAATAAGCAAATCCAAACCTGCCTTTGTATTTGATAGGAGTGCATATTTCAGTCCTTGAGATATTTAATCATTATCAGAAGGTTTTGGGAAACATGGTAAAAGAAGAAATTGCAATAATTATTTATAAATCTGATTTCTCTCCCTTGGCATTTTCCCACTTCTCCTTTCCTGTATACCTCCAATTCTCCATCTATCTGCATTATTATGTTCTCTCCACAGAGCTAGCTATAACTGGGGGGATAGAAAATAAATGATATTTCACAAAATATAGATGGGGCAAAGTGCATGTTTTAAATGGTGGTAGGATGGTAAATGTGTTGAATAAGGTTGAAAAAATAATCAAGAAGCTCAAGTAAAGTTAAAAACCATAAGGATTGAGTATAGTTTTTCATGAGGTTCACAAATTGGATTTTTAAAATTATGGTATTTGTTATACATTCATAAATTCAAAAAATTAGTTATTCAGTGAATAATTATGTTCAAATTATATGCCAGATATTTTCAAGTTACTTGAGATAAAAATGATAAATAAAGCAACAATCCTATAGTTAACTAGCATTTTAGTGAAAGCAACAGTAACTAAACAAATAACAAAATATATATAACTAATGATGATTGCTGCATCTGCTATTTATTTTAAAATTATTATTTTCACATATCTGAAAATAGAAGTTACAAAAGCACATATTTTAATAAGATATTCTCTCTAATATCACTGATACTATTAAGCTCGGGATAATCTAGGAAACTACACAACACTATCAAGAGAATGAATACTAATTAAATGAAGTGATAAGACTTATTCATATAATAGATTATCATTATTTTAAAGATATAAATTTCCTTGAAACTGGTTTGACTCAGTGGAGAGAGCATCAGCCTGCGGACTGAAAGGTCCCAGGTTAGATTCCGATCAAGGGCATGTGTCCTGGTTGTGGACACATCCCCTGTAGGGGGCGTGAAGGAGGAGGCTGATTGATGTCTCTCTCTCATTGATGTTTCTAACGCTCTATCCCTCTTCCTTCCTCTCTGTAAAAAATCAATAAAATATATTAAAAAAATAAATAAAGATATAAATTTCAACTTTATTAATTTATGAGTAAAAGATATCACAATTAAAATTTTAAAAAGATTAAATAAAACTAAACAGGCTGATAACACCATTTATATGGAAGTATATATGATCATAAATAGCTAAGACTCTCTTTAAGAAGGAAAAGGAAGATTTACTTGTTATCCAAATTTATAAAAAAAGTTATAGCAACTAAGATACACTGCTTGAGGACAAGAAAATAAACAAAAGTAACAAGAGCTCCCATAAACAAACTCAATCATATTGTCCCTTGATTTATGACCAGTTTGGTTCTGCATGATAGTGGCAAATGGAACACCATTTCAATACCTCATTCAGTAAAGGAAAAATTAAAATAATTTATATTTCACATTATACATAAAAATATAGGTGGAGTGTAGATCATCCATACAAATTGCATATCTTCCCACTTATTTGATTATTCCTAAAAATCATTTAGAAATTTCTCTATATTTTTATTTAATGCAATCATATTCTAATTTGTTTTTGTTTTGTTTCATTTTTTTAATTTCTTACTCTTTTATTAGATAGGATAGAGGCCTCGTACATGAGTGGGGGCCAGCTGGTTTGCTCTGAAGGGTGTCCCAGATTAGGTGAGGGCAGCCTGGGCAAGGGGCCTGTGTGATTTGCAGGCCCGCCACATCCCCTGGTGGCCCAAGCAGAGGCCCTGGTATCTGGGCTTTATTTATCTTCTACAATTGAAACTTTGTAGCCCAGAGCAGAGTCAAGCCTTCTGCTCACTCCCTGGTGGCAGCCATCGCTATTGGGATTTATCTATCTTCTATAATTTAAACTTTATAGCCTTAAACTGAGGCAAAGGCAGGCCAGGGTGTGCGGAAAGTTTGGCTTCCTCAATTGCCAGGCACAACCCCAGCCTCCTGCTCTCTTCAGCTCCATGGCTGTTGCCATTTTTGTTGGGATTTATTTATTTTCTATAATTGAAACTTTGTAGCCTTGAGTGGATGC
Organism: Lasiurus borealis; assembly: GCA_004026805.1. NCBI lineage: Eukaryota > Metazoa > Chordata > Mammalia > Chiroptera > Vespertilionidae > Lasiurus > Lasiurus borealis. Next base: position 17,025 of record PVJN01007957.1, on the reverse strand, counting down.
CTGGGCCCACCAGAGTGTGTGGAAAGCTTGGCTTCCTCCATCGCCAGGGAAACCCAAGCTTCTTTCATCCTCTCTACAAAGCTGTAGCTATCTTGGTTGGGTAATTTGCATAATAACTCCAGATTGGCTGTTGGGCGTGGCTGGTGGGTGTAGAGGAATGTTGGTTATTTGCATATTACTCTTTTATTAAATAGGGCTTTATTCTCTGGGACTTCATTACTTACGCCAAGCCACACATTTTCCAGATTGAAGATACTAAATTTTTCTTTTTTGAGCATCTGTGTTAATTCTTGTGCTAGAAGCCTAACTTATCACTTTGCCCTTATTAAATCCAACATTAGATATTCAATTCCCTAATAAGTCCTTCTCTGCAATCTTTCTTTGACAAAACAAAGTTGTATCTATGCCAAAAGGGACTTTGGCTCAAAGTCTCTAAGATAGATGAGCACATTTTCTAATGCGGGGACTACTTCAAAAAAGAACTTTTTACTTTCCACTTTGAGATTTTCCATTTTTATCCACCCTCACATTTTTTTTTATTTTGAAATTTCTCCTTTGCATTTTTAATTAAAGAATATAACAATGATCACTTTCAACTTTGCCTCTTTTTCAGTTTATAAGTAAGTATACTTCTTAGATACATTTTACACATTTCACTTTATTGTTTGTTTTTGTATTTCATCTACTTGACTCACACATCCACAATGCAAGTTGCCTGATTTTTAAAATAATATATATATAAATTTGTTTTTATTATTAATTTTTATGAGAAGTGTATTTCACTTGTGCAATGATTGTATCTTCTTGATGGTAAAATGTCTAATAATTTACTCTCTGTAAATAAGAGTCAATATCATTGTTGCTTTTCTACCTCTGGATTCTCAACCTTTAATGTTTCTTATTGAGCACATTGTTTTATACTGCCTTCTTTGATATGAGAAGAATAATTTCTATATTACAATGTACTCTAATAACCAACTCCACAGACTTTATTTCAGGTCAAAATTGCCTTCCTTTGAGTAAAAGACCATTTTTTAAAAAATTGCTTTTTTTGCCCTAGCCTGTTTGGCTCAGTTGATGGTTTCAGACTGAAGGGTCCCGGGTTCGATTATGGTCAGGGGAACATGCCGGTTGTGGTCTCGATACCCAGTGTGGGGCATGCAGGAGGCAGCTGATCAACTATTCTCTCTCATCATTGATGTTTCTATCTCCCTCTCCCTTCCTCTCTGAAGTCAATAAAAATATCTATTTAAAAAAACTGCTTTATACTTGTTTATAAAATAAAAAACAAGTGTGACTCTTTGGCCTATACTCCCTCCCCCACCATCCCCTGCCCCATCCTTTTATTTAGTTAACTGCTAGCCTGATGCACAAAATTCATGCAAGAGGCTTGGCCCTCACAGCCCCAGCTTTGTATGAAAGGTTATAGGAAGGACATCTGGAAGTAGATCTGGAAGGTTGTTTGGCTAATTAGTATATTACACTTTTATTATTATAGATAAAATTTATTTTTTATTAGTTTTAGGTTTAAAGATATATTAAATGGAGGATATAGAGAATTTCCATATATCCTCTTACCCTGTCTTACTTTCCTCTTTTATTGATATCTTATATTAGTGTATTACATTTATATTACAGTTGAAGAACCAATAGTGATACTTCATATAATAAGCCCATAGGTTACTCTTTGTGCTGTACATTCTACTGATTTTAGCAAATGTGGAATGTCATTTTTTCGCTATTACAGTTTCATATGAAATAGTTTCATTGTTTTAAACATCTTGTATTATTCCATTAACCCTTTCTCCCCTCCTAGGATCCTTGAAAACTACTTATCTTCTGTTTCCATAATTTTGCTTTCTCTAAAGTAAAATATAATAGGAATCTTGTAGACTTTTCAGGTTGATTTCATTCACTTAACAATATTCATGTTATTCCATGACTTTATAACTCATTAAAAAAAATGAATCCTGACCTGTTTGGCTCAGTGGCTAGAGCAGCGGTTCTCAACCTGTGGGTCGCGACCCCTTTGGGGGTCAAACAACCCTTTCACAGGGGTCACCTAAGACCATCAGAAAATGCAGATATTTACATCACGATACATAACAGTAGCAAAATTTCATGATTAGGGGTCACCACAACACGAGGAACTGTATGCAAGGGTCGCGGCCTTAGGAAGGTTGAGAACCACTGGGCTAGAGTGTTGGCCTGAGGACTGAAGGGTCCCAGGTTCGATTCCAGTAAAGGATGTACGTTGGTTGTGGACGATTCCCCAGTAGGGAGTGTGCAGGAGGCAGCTGATCAATGTTTCTCTCTCATCAATGTTTCTAGCTCTCTAGCTCTCTCCCTTCCTCTCTGTAAAAAATAAGTAAAATATATTCTTTTAAAAATGAATGATGAACTAAAATTTGTTTAATCCATTTACCAACTGAAGAACATCTTGGTTGCTTCCAGGTTTGGACAATTATGAATTAAGCTGCTTTAAATATTTATGTGCATATTTTTGTGTAGACATACATTTTCAATCGAGTAACATGATTGTTGGATCAGATGGTAAGACTTTGTTTAGTTTGTTTATTTATTTACTTTTATTGATTTCAGAGAGGAAAGGAGCAGAAGAGAGATAGAAACATCAATGCTGAAAGAGAGTTATTGTTCAGCTGCCTCCTGCATGTGCCCTGACAGGAAATCAAACCTATGACCTTCTGGCTCACAGGTGGATCCTCAACCACTAAGCCACGCCAGCTAGGCAAGTGTGTTTAGTTTTGTAAGAAACTAACAAACTGTTTTCCAAAGTGACTGCACCACAATTCATTCCCATCAGCAAAAAGTTCCTGTTGTTCTTCATTCTTGTCAACATTTAATGGTGTCCATGTTGCTGATACAATATTGGCCTTTCTAATAGGTGTGAAGGGGTATCTCATTTTTGTCTTAATTTACATTTCCTTGATGATATATGTGTCAAGGATCTTTTCATATGCATATTTGCCATCAGTTTATTTTCTTTGATGAGGTTAAGTCTTTGGTCCATTTTTCATCAGGTTGTTTATTTTCTTACAATTGAGTTTTTAAGAGTTCTTTGCATTTTTTAAAAATAAAAGTTCTTTACCAGCAGATATTTTGCAAAAGATCAATAAAGTTGATAAGCTTCAAGCCACAGTAACAGAACAGCAGAGAGAAAATACAAATCACTAATATAAGTAAATAACCCTATACTCATACATTTGACAGGTTAGATGAAATAACCAATATCTTGAAAGATCAAAACTTCCAAAATATATCACAGAAATAAATAATCTGAATAAGTATATGTATTGTTAAATAGCTAATTAATAAAATTCCAAAAGAGAAAGCACTAGACCTAGATCATTTTACTAATAAAATTATATCAAATATTTAAGTACTGAATGATAGCAAATTTCTAGAATACTTTCAAGAATATAATCATAGAAGAATATTTGCTCACATACTCTATTAGGCTAGAAATATCCTAATATTCAAATCAGATAAAAATATTACTAGTAAGAAAACTATCCATCAATACAACCCATGAACATACTTGCTAAGTCCTCACCAAATTATTATAAAGTGGAATCCCACAATGTATACAAAATTTACACAATAATCAAGTGAGATTATTGCAGATATGCAAGATCAGTTTTGATCTTTCAAGATATTGGTTATTTCATCTAAACTGTCAAATGTATGAGTATAGGGTTGTTTATAGTATTCTTAATTGTCATTTTAAATTCTATTGGATCAGTACTGGTGGTCCCCATTACTTTACTTATATTTGTGATTTGTATTTTCTCTCTGTTGTTCTGTTACTGTGGCTTGAAGCTTATCAACTTTATTGATCTTTTATAAAAGTTGGTTTCATTGGTTTTTGCTGTTATTTTCCTGTTTTCGATTTTATTGAGTTTTTGCTCTTATTTTTATTATTTATTTTTCCTCTTCTTTTTCAGGGATTACATTATCTTTATTTCTAGTTTCATAAGGTATTGATTTCAGAGCTCTTCTATTCTAACATATGCATTTAATTTTATAAATTTTACTCTAAGAAATGCTTTCACCATATCCAAAAAAATTTTTTTTATAAATTTCACTTTTACTTTAGCTTAGTTCAAAATACATTGAATTTTATTGGGACTTTTCTTTTGACCCATTTTCTATTTAGGAGTATATTGTTTAATCTCCAAATATTTGGGAATTTTCCAGCTATATTATATTATTATTGATTTTGATTTTAATTCCATTGTAATTAAAATGGAAGTGAGGAACCCCAGGGTACTATAGTATTAGGGGGTACCTGATACTGTCTCAAATTTTACTTCCAGTACTACTACAAGGCTCTCATGATGAAAAAACAAGAGATGTCTCTTTGTGTTTCTAGCAAGGGAAATAAAAAATTAAGAAAATTAGAAGCTATTGATCAAGTTGTCTTCCTATATAGAGCATGTCCTTTGCTTCTTGTGGGAAGGAAGTTAGTGCAGGAGCTTGTTGACTTAGTCTAACTAATTTTGGAGCCTTTTTGTATCCATGACTAGTTTTTGTTAGAACTGGACTATTTCAAGTTTACTCTTAAGCCTACAGCATGCCCATGGGAGGTTCCACTTGAGAAACCTGGGCAATTCCAAGATTGTTTATCTTCTTTTAACAACAAACTGGCAGCATTTTCTTTCACCCTTGAGTCTAAGAAAGGCTTTACTCAGATTTTCAGTTTTATAATAACCTCCAGCTTGGCAAAGTTGCAAAGAAAAGAGTATTGCCAAATTCCTTATTTACTCTACGAGCTTTTACTCTACAGGACCTTGAGCCCTTAAGTACTTGCTGTTTTTTAAGCTTTTCTGTATCTTCTAATATATATCTTTTCTTCTTAGGAAGATTGATTGGAAAACAATTATTATATCATTCTCAGAAGGGGAAGCTTGAGATGACTCTTAAAAAAGTTTTCTATAAAATCTTCCCATATAATTTTAATATGCCAGCTATCTGAATCACTTGCCTCATCAAGGGATTAGTATGTATCACATATAATTTTTACTCTAAAAATATTTAATATTTGACTTAATCTGTTAAGGCAGTGGTTGTCAAACTGTGGCTCATGGGCCATATGCAGCTCTTTGGCACCTTTGAGTGTGGATCTTCCACAAAGCACCACATGCAGGCACACACGTACAGTGCAATTGAAACTTCGTGGTCCATGTGCAGAAGTTGGTTTTCGGCTCTTAAAAGAAATTTCAATCGTTGTACTATGGATATTTGGCTCCTTTGACTAATGAGTTTGCCAACTACTGTGCTAAGGCTTCTATAACAAAATATTATAGACTGGGCAGCTTAAGTAATAAAAACTCTATTTTTAAATAATTCTGAAGACTAGAAGTCCAAAATCAAGGTGCCAACACATTTTTTTTTTATGGTGAGGACCTTTTTCCTGGTTTCCTATGGTCACCTTTCCTGTGTGGTCACATGGTCTTTCCTCAGTATTTGGACTTGGAATCAGAGAAGGAGAACTTTCCTATCTCATTTTCTTTTTAAGCACTACATAAATCATGAGGGTCCTGCACTCATTATCTCATTGAAACAAATTACCTCGTAAGGTCTTCACTTTTAAATCTCATTAATTTGACCACAAAAATATTGAGAAAGAAGAACCAAGTTGGAGAAATTACAATACTATGTATCAAGTTATATTACGAAGCTACCATAATCAAAATAGGCTAGTACTGGCACAAAAAACAGGCATATAGACCAATGTAACAGAACAGAGATTCCATAAATTGACTATTTTGTGCTGGAAGCTACCTATTGTTTTCACTATCAGGAAAGTATAAACAAGGTATGCAGAATGCTGATGGACCTTGGGCTCTGGCAAGAGCCAAAACTACATACTGATTGTTTAGTTGAGACAATAGTGGCTCAAGCAATTTTCTGACCAAATAGTCTCAAAGTGAATCCTTATAATATTTACTGACCTTTAAGATAGTCTGATGCCAGAATTGCTTGCCTGACTAAGGGCAATATGTGTATTAAAATTGAATAAAGGGTTGGCAGAGCCTGGGTACCAGCGAAGCCTTACTTTGTGAGAAAGACTCTCTACCTGGCCCTGTTTCCAAATTCATATTTCTTTTCTAGTCTCTTCATTTGTACACAGCCCTTCTCCAGGTCCTCAACCCAAGTCATGCAGGATGTGACTTCTCACAATTATGCTCAACTAATATTTGACAAAGGAGGCAAGAACATATAATGGAGTCAATGCAGTCTCTTCAATAACTGGTGTTAGAAAAATTGGACAGGTACATGCCAAAAAAAAAATGAAACTAGAACACCAACTTATACACAATAACAAACTCAGAATGGGTAAAAGACCTGAATGTAAGCTGTCAGACAATAAATATCTTAGAAGAATCCATAAGCAGCAAAATCTCAGACATCTCTCATAGCAATATATTTTTGATACAGCTCCTAGGACAAAGCAAACTAAGGATAAATAAACAAATGGTACTGCATCAAAATAAAAGGCTTCTGTATAGCAAAAGAAACCATCAACAAAGTGAAAATAGAGCCCCCAGCTTGGAAGTACATATTTGGCAATGATACATTTGATACAAAATATATAAGAAAGTCATATAACTTAACAAAGAGAGACAAACGATCGAATTGAAAAATGGGCATAGGACCTAAATGGACACTTCTCCAAAATGGACATAGAGGAGACCAAGATACATGAAAAAAATGCTTAAAGTCACTAATCATCAAAAATGACAATGAGGTACCACTTCACACATGTCAGAATGGCTGTTATCAACAAATCAACATTCAACAAGTGTTAGCAAGGATGTGGAAAAAAGGGAATCTTAGTACACTGCTGGTGGGAATGCAGACTGATGTAGCCAATGGGAAAAAACAGTATGGAGTTTCCTCAAAAAATTAAAAATGGAACTTCTATTTGATCCAGTAATCCTACTTCTATGAATATATCCTAAGAAACGCAAAACACCAATCAGAAAGAATATATTCACTCCTATGTTCATAGCAGCACAATTTACAATAGCTAATATTTAGAAGCAGCCCAAATTCCCATCAGTAGAAAAGTGCATTAAAAAGAGTGGTACATTTACACAATGGAATACTATGCAACTGTAAAAAAGAAGGAAGTCTTAGCATTTGCAACAGCATGGATACATCTGTAGAGGATTATGTTGAGCAAAATTAGTGAGTCAGAGAAAGCCAAGTATCACATGATCTCACTCATATATAGAATCTAATGAATAAGCTAAATTTATGAACAAAATAGATCCAGAGACATAGAACCATGAACAACAGACTGATGAATTTTAGAGTGGGGCTAGAGGAGTGGAGAGAAGAGATTATTCAGGAGATTTAGATGCATACTAGAGGCCCAGTGCATGGATTTGTGCATGGGTGGGGTCCCTCGTCCTGGCCTGCATCCTCTCGCAATCCTGGACTGCCCTGGGGGATGTAGCAGTGCCAAAATCGCTGGCAGCTGAGGAGGAGCCCCAGCCAGGACCAGACACACCTTCACTGCTGCTCATCCTGGCCTTACTGTGCCTGCCATCGCTGCGAGCACTGTCACAGAGCAGGAGAGGCTCCTGCCTCCACAGCTGTACTTGCTAGCTGTGAGCCTGGCTTTTGGCTGAGTGGTGCTCCCATGTTGGGAGTATGCTGACCACCAGGGGACAGCTTCTGTGTTGAGCGTCTGCTCTGTGATGGTCAGTGTGCGTCATAGTAACCTGTCAACTGGTATTTCAGGTCGTTCTAGTTGTTTGGTCATAATGGTTGCTTAGGCATACACACACACACACACACACATGCACACACACACACACACATCATGGACAGAGACAATAGTGTGGTGAAGGGTTGGGAGGGGCGGGTGTAGGTAGAGGGGGGTCATTAGGGAAAAAACCACAACAAAAAAGAAAACGGACATTTCTAATACTTTCAACAACAAACATAAATTTTTAAAAATCCCATTATTTTGGTGGTTAATGTTTTAATATATGAATTTTGGAGAAAACACAAACTTTAGTCCATAGCACTGTTTGTTTATTTAATCATTTCTTGAAAATTTTTAACTAAGTAGCTAGCCTGTGCCTGGTATAATTTATGTTACAAAATATTCAAGGGTTAGCCAGATACAAAGTGTTTTTCATTTCATATTTAATAATATCATGTGGAAGGTAGACAATTAAAGAAGTATAGAGATAATGTGGATTATTTACTGTAATAAATGTGAAATTATGAAAACATATAGCAGAAGAATTTAATCTTAGTTGGAAAAGAAAGAACAAAAAGTCATAATTAAAAGTCATAGTTAATCCAAAAAAATGAGTAAAACTTAGGAGACAAAATAAAATATTGGAATTCCAGTAGAGGAAATTATATTTTAACTGAGGAAATATCATATGTAGATAATTTCAGATGGAAATTTTGTGAAATAAATGCAGTCCATCATGGCTAATATATATGTTGAGGTTGGAAATGAAAAATTATAAAATAGTATTATATATATTTATAATATTATAATATTATAGTTTTATATATATTCTATCAGCTATGAGTGCATGGAAGCAAGAACCCACACAAAACAGATCTTTTTTCTTGATACCATTCTAAATAAATGAATCACCAGGCTCCATGGTTAAATGTTTTAGTACTGCAGTATGAAATACACCATATGATTATGAAGCATCTTGTAACTCCAGAAAATAAGAAAGTACTCCTAAATGTAATAGTTACAGAGGAGAAGACTAGGCCTCGGTTCTTGTTTTCTTGAAGGAAATGTTTCCATCAAGAGACAAAGTGTAGCAAATCTAGCATGAATTTATTAACCACAGCAAATATGCCTAGGACAGTGAAACTAGGAAAGACATAGAAGAAGCAACAGGAGCCTAGGTTAGGCTGCTTTGATTCACTAAGAAATCAGAGAAAAGGAGGCCTTCAAGACAATTCAGGGGTTAGCTCAGGAGGAGCTGCCACTGCAGTTTGCTCTCCTGGTTGAAAGTGTCATGAGGTTCCTTAGAGGTTAGGGGACATGGACCTGTGAGGGAAAGAGCAGAAGAAGAGAATGGCACAAGCATGTTCTCTGGAGAGAGAGAACTCTGGGACTTTCAATTTCAGGGATTTTAAAGGCTGGGCATTTAGGGGAGGTCTTAGGGGAAAATCGATAGAATATTCATGAGATTTATGCTAATGTACTAATAGAAGATTTATTCTCTTAATTTGTCTGTCCTTGGAGGTGGTTGGCAAATGGCACTAATTGAATTTCTGTTATATGTCTCCGTGAGTAGAGTGATTTAAACTATTTACCCTCTTGTTGGGGAAAAAGAGTTCCAACTATTAAGTATCCTTGGCTTAGAGAAAATAGGATTTACTGGGTGGCTGAAAACTGCTGTTTAACTATCTGTCTTGTTTCTCTATCCCGCTTGTCCTGAAATTTTACTAGCTTCTTACTATGCTATAACAGAACCACAGTAATGAGGATATGTCAAGGATACCCAGGAGCCAATTTAAATAGCTCCCACAGGTCAAAAGTTTAAAAATAAAAAGTAATATGAGATTATAGTCCCAAATAGAATTTCAATATTCTTGAGTTAATACTTATGGAAGTGAATAAATAGACAATTACATATAGGAGAAGTCACAAATAATTTACACAGATCTCTGTCCACTAGGAAATTAGGAAGGGGTCATAACTCTCCACTTTCTAAGTATGGTATACATATAGTGATATCCTTACAAAGAAAGGGAAGTGGGAGAAAAAGAATATCTTTATAATGGAGAAACTTGACAAACACTACCTCCTCTGCATCAGTGATTGATAGTATGTGGTCTTACTTTCTGAAACCCAGAATCCTATAAAACCTGAAGGCTTTAGTTACTAATAATGTATCCTATATAATCAAATATGTTTATTGAATGACATACTACCATCATGCCATCATAAGGTGGCTGAATATAACCAAGCTGGCAGGGGGTGAGTGAGGGATGACCAAAAAACTGAACAGCAGGCTACATGGAGGACTGTGAGGGGCAACCAGGCCTGCAGGGGTGGGAAGTTGGGGGCAGTTAGGCTGGCAGGGAGGGCAGTGAGGGGAAACTAGGCTGCAGGGGTGGGAGGAACATTAGGGGTGACTGACCAGGCCATCAGGGTGGTGCAGTTGGGGGCAACTAGGCCAGTATGGGGGGCAATTGGGGGCAATTAGGCTGGCAGGGGGGCAGTGAAGGGTGACTAGACTGGCAACTGGGCAATTAGTGGCAATCAGGCAGGCAGATAAGTGATTAGGAGCCAGTGGTCCAGGATTGTGAGTGAGATGTCCGACTGCTGGTTTAGGCCCAGACATCTGCGAGGGGTCCTTGATTGGAGAAGGTGAAGGCTTGTGCAGAGATTTCATGCACAAGGCCTCTAGACTATATATATATATGTGTGTGTGTGTGTGTGTGTGTGTGTATGTGTATATATATATACACACACACACATATATATATGTATATATATATATATATATATATATATATATATATATATATATACATTTTGAACTATTAGAGCTACACAGGCAGTAATATGTTGATTACTTTTTTCCTGCAAAAAGCTCTATAAATATTTAGTGAATTAATAAGTACTTTGAGAGAAAATAATGTTTTTAAAACTATAATTTTAATGACACTTAAAAAACACTTTTTTCCAACTTCTACCAGAGGGATAAGAAAAGAAGAAAGGGACTGCATGCATAATTAATAGAGCCACCATAAAATGTCTCATAATTTTGTATTTAGAAATTAAAATTTTTCTATTGAAAATAAAACATTTGTGAACACTAATTTCTCAGATAGAGAAACAGATGTCTCCATATATTAAAAAGTACTATTTATATTCCACATTTTCTGATGAAAATGGCAGTTTCTTAAAACAGAGAAATTAATGAAACAAAAACAACAAAGCCAGATGCCAAATATACATAAACACACATCCTACAGTTACATAAAAAAGTAATTTTTTAAAGCCAAATGAATGGTACTAAAGAATCCATTGTACTCAAAATATCTATAAAGATAGTAAAAACAAAGTTTATTTATGTTCTACTTTAATATATAGTAACTACGGTTCTGAGGCACAAAATTGGCGCAAAATTTGTGTCCTTCAGCCCAGCCTGCTCCCTCTCTAATCTGGGATCCCTAAAGGATGTCCGACTGCCTGTTGGACATCCCTCTCACAATCCAGGACTGCTGGCTCCCAACTGCTCACCTGCCTGCCTTCTTGAATGCCCTGAACTGCTTCTGCCTGCCATCTTGATCACCCCCTAACTACTCCCCTTCCAGCCTGATGGATGCCTAACTGCTCCCATGCCAGCCTGTTTGCGACTACCTACTCTCCACTGCGGGCCTGGTCACCCCTAACTGCCCTCCCCTGCATGCCTGATTCCCCTCCCTCACCCCAACTGCCCTTCCCTACAGACCCTGTCACCCCCAACTTCCCTTCTCTGCTGGCTTGGTCAACCTTAACTGCCCTCTTCTGCAGGCTTTATCACCCCAACTTCCCTCCCTTGCAGGTCTGGTCCCTCCCAAATACTCTCCCCTGCTGTCCTGATCACCTACAATTGCCCTCCCTTGCAGATCTGGTCCCTCCTAATTACCGTCTCCTGCTGGCCATCTTGTGGTGGCCATCTTGTGTCCAAATGAGAGCAGGATCTTTTGACCACATGGGGACAGTCATCTTGTGTGTTGGAGTGATGGCCAATCTGCATATTACTTGTTCATTAGATAGGATAGAGGTATGGTGAATGGGTGGGGACCAACTTGTTTGCCATGAAGAGAGTCCCAGATCAGGGTGGGGGTTATTTTGGGGCATGGGGCGGCCTGGGCAAGGAGGCTGTGGTGGTTTGCAGGCTGGCTATGCCCTCCAGCAACCCAAGCAGAGGCCCTGGTATATGGGATTTATTTATCTTTTACAATTTAAACTTTGTATCCTTAAGTGGAGGCCTGGTCCAGCCAGGGTTTTCAGAAAGCTTGGCTTCCTCCATTGTGTGGGGCAACCCAAGCCTCCCTCTTGCTCTCTCTGTGGCAATAGCCATCTTGGTTGGGTTAATTTGCATACTCATTCCTAATGGCTGGGGGGAATAGCTGTGGGTGTATCAGAGTTATGGTCAATTTGTATATGACTCTTTTATTAGATAGGATTATAGTACTTCAATATTTATATGATATAATCAAAGCTGTAATCAGAGAAAAACTTATAAGATGATGTATTTTCATTTGATAAATAATACTGATAAAGAATAAGCTTACTTTATTCAACTTAATAGGGTAGAAAATTAAAAAAAAACATGGAATGACAAATACAATAATAAAAATCTTAGGTGATAGAGAAGAAATAAAGAACAAATGCAACTCTAACATGTCTTCAAAGTCATAAATCAGCTTAGCTTTCTTTGGGAATTAAATACCTAATAAGCCCTTCAGAATATTTTTTTTCACTTTAGATATTACACAATTTCATTCAATTAACATTATATTATCCCTTCATTAGTTCTGAACCAAAATGATGTCTTTATATGTGAAAGCTACTTTACAAAATATATTCATAATTAGTTTTTTAACAAGAAACTAGAATTTTCACGTGTTCCTTGCTGTCTTTACCTCCCAAGTGACTACGTTCTTCAAGTTCATAAATTATTTTTGTTTTTCTTACCCATATGTTATTAGACTTCATTTATCTTCTGCCTTTGATGCCATTGATCTTACATTTTAATTTTGCTATTTATTGTTTAATGATTTCATCTATCTTATATATCTAAAAGGCTAAGTGACCAACTGAACATCTGTTCAATTGTCTGACTGACCAGCTGGTACATATGATGTACACTGGCAATCCTATGTAATAAAAGCATACTATTTAAATCAATTGAATGGCAAAATGGCCAATTGGTGGTAGGTGGGGTCAGTGAGCAGGCAGCACCAGGCCAGCTAAGGCATGTGCCAGTGGGTGGAGGAAGGGAACAGCGATGGGATGGTGGAGGGGCAATTGGGGGACTGGCACCATCCCCTAATTGGTCTGTCCAGTCACCTCTCACAGAAGGAAGCCAGGTGGCAGCAATGGGGTGATGAGGCAGTGTCATCCTCTGTTAGGCCAGCCTGGTTGCCTCCCACAGAGGCAGGCCAGACTCTGGCTTAGGCCCTCTCATGACAGTTCCTGGGCCCCTATCTGGAGGATATTAAACATCACAATAATCACTTATATCTGAAATATATAAATGTCAAACTATACCAATTTTCACATTAAAATTCCAATTTATGATTTATATTATTTTAACATATTGGGATATTTTAATGCTGATGTTTTATTGAAGAATTTACATTTATATTACAAGGAGCTAATGTTATGTACTTCTTTTTGTAAATATTTTTGTTGATGGTGGGGAGTGAGCCTAAGCTTTCAGTTGGACATCTCTACTCCCAGACTATGAGGGGATGTAGGCTAGGCTGAGAGAACCCCCCCCACACACACACACACACAATGTACAAATTTTTGTGCACTGGGCCTCTAGTTTAAAAATAAATGTTGAGTTGAGCATGCACAATATATATAAAACTCTTGCTGGTGCTAATCCAATCAGGGAGGGGAGGGACATGGGAGGTGGGCCCTCCAGGGAGGGACTGCAAGAGGATTTCAGGGTGTGTCCAACCCTTCTCACTCAGTCTCCATCGGCCATACCCCAGCAGCAAATAACTTACCAGTTGTAGTATCTGCCCCCTGGTAGTCATAACAGCACATCATAGCAACTGATCTGCTGGTTGACTGTCTTCACCATGGTGGTTAGTGTAAATCATAGCGATTGGTTGACTGGTCAATAGTCTGCCATATGTGATCAGTGCCCATCATAACAAGTCATTGAGTGGCCTTGCCATATCATTAGCATATTACATTTTTTTTGAACGGCTGACCAGATGACTGGATACTTAGCATATTAGGCTTTTATTATATAGAATATTATATAGGATAATGTAAATATATTTTTAAGTACATCACAAAGAAATTTTATTTTATATTTTACTTTTATTTTTAATCTCCTTTGTTGAGTCTGTATCTACTCTAGGCTATTGAGACCACAGAAAAAACACATCCCAATTGAAAGGGCTATGTCTAGAAGTAAAGTTCTCACATTAGGAGAAAAGTCAGAATTAAACAGTCAAGACCAAACAAAGCATACAAGTAAACCTTGATATATAATAAAATTATTTCACAGTTAAAGGGGAATAAAATATATTGACTGCCATGTATTATATTCATTAGACTTATCAGAGAGAAACTTTAAAAGAATTGCACTGTATTTCATACAAGATCTTTAAGAAATAGTAGAAAATGTAGAGAAATTTAATGAAAAGTGAATACTTTTTATGTAAGAAGAAATCAGTTGGATATATACATGAATATCTATAATCTATAATCTATAGTTTTATCCAAGCAAAGAAAATTATGTGGTTCTAAATATATCTGTGAAGTTACACAAATTATGTTTTTTCATTTTGAAAATTAAACATTTCAATTTATATTATAAATAATGTCAATTATGAACTTGTCTTCTTAATTTGATGCCACTTGTATATATAAATTTAACATTAAAAATAAATAGAACAACCATAATATAAATGACTAAATTGAAAATAAATATATATTTAATGTGGCACTAACTGGATCAATATTAAGGTTTGTTTGTTAGAAGAGAATATATAATAATTTGGCCATAAAATCTGATTATTATTAATTTGTGAAACAAAATAATTTGATCAAATTTAGATATAATGAAAATTATTTTAGTAGGGTTAAGAGTGTCTTCTAAGTTATCTTATAAAGCAATTTTCATAGGTTAATTAATAATATAATAACACATTTGATTACTAGGGAATTTTTTTAAAACATCAATTAATTTCATTTAGCATATTCCAGATGGGTAAAATATTTATTTATAAAGAGCATTTTTTAATTTATATTAACTAAGTATATATTATACAAATATTATATTGTAAAGTAGGGTGTTTTTTTTTGGTTGCAGACTGGTTCAATAATTCTTGAAAACAGTATTATAAAAATAAATGTGAATGGTGTGTTCTTTTTCTAGTTTTGGACAAAGAATAAAAGTGATTGGGTCGTATTTTTACATTTAAGAAGTAATTATAATGAGTGTAAGAGTATCTAGCATGGGAAGATACATTAATTCCAGTAAATGTATTTTGTTATGCTTTCCAGTGCAAAGATAGTAGATGAAATTAACTTACAACATAGTAGCTGCTTGTTATCCTTGAATAACTGCACTGTAATGAAGCTTCATTGTGGACTGTGATGTAGGAATATTGAATGTGAGCAGAGGCATTAGTTACTAGGTGTATCAGTTAATAATGATGGATTTTATAATCAAAGAAAACATGATAATTCCAAGAGAAACATCAAAAGTGATTTATTTAAAGCAATGTCCATTGCTAACTACACATTTCCCCCATTTTTCAGATAATTTTTGGATACTATCCCAATAAAACTTTTCTTGTTTTGAGGCAAGCCATTCAGAGATCCAATTTCCCACTTCTTCATACATTTTAAAGTGCTGCTCAGAAAGTGCTTGTGCCATCTATCGGAACAGGTGGAAATCTGAAGGAGCAAGGTCTGGTGAATATAGTGGGTGGATTAATACTTCCCAGATCTTTTCAAGTATCTTTAACTGGTTTTGAAGTGTGTGATGATGCATCATCATGCAGCAAAATTACTTTGCCGTTTCTTCTGGCACATTCTGGTCATTTCACAATGAAAGCGTGGTTCAAATTGAATATTTGTTGTTGATAATGATCAGTATTAACTGTTTCAACTAGTTTTAGAAGCTCATAATGCAGCACACCTTCTTGATCCCACCAAACCCAGAGCACTGTCTTATTTCCAAAGCGATTTGGCCTTGCAATCGATGTTGATGGTTGACCTGAATCAACCTATGCTTTTGTGAGTTTGGAATCTCCAAATTCACTTGTCATCACCAGTCACGATTTGATGAAAAAACGACTTTCTTTCATGCTGTTGAAGCAACATTTTACTGATGACTTTTCAGTTTTCCCTTTGTCCTTTGTTCAGTTGATGTGGAACCCATTTTTTTTCCTTTAAAATCTTTCCCATTGCTTTTAAATGATCATAAATTGTTTGTTGAACAATTTTTAATCTGTTCTGCAAGTTGTTTTTGAGTTTGACATGCATATTAATCCAATAATGCTTGTAATTGTTGGCCTTCAAACTTTTTTGGTTGACCTGGATATTCTTTGTCTTTCACATCTAACTCATCACTTTTAAAGTGTTTAAACCAGAGTTATTAACAAGCATCTTGAGATGGAGCATGTTTACCATAAACTTCCAAAAGTATATGAGTTTTTCTTCAAAATAATGAATTAAGACTTCCCACAAATACTCTTTTTTTGGCATGAAATTTGACATTTTTAAGCACAAAAATATCTGATGTTTACATCTGCAGCAAATTTGACATGAAGTTTTGAAGCTTGTTGTCATTACAACAAAATAGCATACATATCCAATTGCATATATATCAACTTATGTGTAACTCCACCTATTGAAAAAAATCCACATTATTAACTGGCACGCTTTGTAAAATCAGCCTTTACAAAAAGAGGCCCATGGTGTTGGACTAATGCATAGCCTCCAGTCTTGCAACATGGCTGATGTTTTGTTCGTGGGGACCTTGGACAATCATTGCCATCCTGGTGACCTCTGGAGTGAGCCATGAGAGTATGGTTGGGGCACAGTCCTGAAGTAAGTAACAAGACCTATGTGCATGCTTCTCATTATGATAAATTTCACATTATTGTAAAAAATAATGA
The DNA here is from genome assembly GCA_004026805.1 of Lasiurus borealis. Taxonomy (NCBI): domain Eukaryota; kingdom Metazoa; phylum Chordata; class Mammalia; order Chiroptera; family Vespertilionidae; genus Lasiurus; species Lasiurus borealis. The sequence goes on along the minus strand of PVJN01007957.1, from coordinate 132 downwards.
ACCTTGGGAGACCGCACCATCTTTCAGAGGTAGGTAGATGTCTACAGCGAGCTGAAGCTGGCGGCTGTGCACCCATCGAGCAGCTGGGGACCTGGGGACCCAGAACTCCGCTCTCCAATCGGCACAGACACG